>JAUTBQ010021122.1:0-18958 GCA_032361185.1 Lepetodrilus ovalis
TCTGCACCTACCCAAAGTATCAAAGAGACCAACAAAGACTTTTCTCTGGCTAAGTACTGGGCATTTTGGCTCAGTGCGTTTTTCTTGCAAGTGAGCTTTGGAGGGTTTTATAACTTCTTTACGATCTATGAGACCGCCCATGGTATCTCTCTGCAGACTACAGGGTATCTCTGGAGCTTTGGTGTCCTCTGCGAGATCGTACTTTTTTATTATCAGGGTCCACTACTTAAGAAAAACCTCCTCATGCTCCTCAAATTTGCCATCTCTACTGCCATCCTACGATGGTCACTCCTCTACTTTTTCCCAGACTCACTTTTAATGGCGTATGCTTCACAGTCACTGCATGCTTTTAGTTTTGCCCTTTACTATACCGCTGTGATCTCTTATGTCTACAATCTCTATACACAGAAGAAACTGGCACAACAATTTCTACTGGGTCTTACTTTTGGTTTGGGTGGTTCTATCGGAGCGATACTGGCAGGCAAGATCTATGATCAGAACAGTGCCTCTCTTTTTGGTTTTGAGGCATTGATAGCAGGTTTGTCTCTCATTAGCATGCTGGTACACCAGAAACGTAGAGAATATATAGAGGAGGAGACATGATACAGAGTGCCGTCATTTTTGCCGGAGGTAAAAGCAGTAGAATGGGAGAAGACAAAGCACTTCTTCCTCTAGGAGGCTATCCCAGTATGACAGAGTTTCAATACAGGAAACTCCAACAGTATTTTAAAACCGTGTATCTCAGTAGCAAAACAGATAAATTTGATTTCGAGGCACCGATCCTCAAGGATCTCTATCCAGCTCACTCGCCTATGGTCGCATTGGCTTCTATCTTTGAGCAACTGGAAGAGGAAGCGCTGTTTATCCTTAGTGTTGATATGCCTATGGTCACAGAAGCAGAGATAGAGACCCTATGTAAGCAGTATCAAGCCTCTCATCCAAAGCCGGATATCCTGATCGCACAGAGTCCAAGAGGCCTCGAACCACTCTGCGGCATCTACCATAGAGATATCCTTCTTCAGGTCAAAAAGCTTCTATCGCAGGATCAGCATCGGATGCGTACTTTGATGGAGTCTGTTGCTACGCAAACTGTCCTTTTTCAAGACAGCCATAGCTTTGTCAATGTAAATACACCAGAAGAGTATCAGGCTATACACCTTTAGGGGTTTCTGGATCTGCCACAGCAACAGCTGCTTTTGACTGTGCGATCCATACCCCCAAGAGAATCACACCACCACCAAACACTTCATTCCAACCAAATTTCTCATTGAGCAATAGATACGCAAGGATCACAGCAAAGACCGGGATCAGATTGATATAAAGTACTGCTTCTGACGCAGGGATACTACTGACACCATAATTGTACAGACCATAGGCACCAAAAGAGACAGCCACTCCCAAATAGAGTACCGCCAGAGAAGGCAAAAGTGGGAAAACTGTAGGAAATGTCACGCTTTTAAAAAATATAAATGGCAAAAAGAACAGTGATCCTATCAATGCCTGAAATGCAGTCAGAAAAAGTGGTTTGAATCGCTTACTGAGGTGCTTCAGTGTCAGGGTATACCCTACCGCCATCACCATCGCCAAGAACTCCATCAGGTTCCCATAGAGTGGATGAGGGGCATAGCTACTGGCTTCACCACCAAGACTCAACCATACGGCACCGACAAATGCCAACAGTCCACCAAGTACAATCCGCTTGCTGATCTGCTCCCCTATCCAGAGCCATGCACCCATAGCAACCATCACCGGAAGCAGTGCCGTGATCATCCCTGCCTGAGAAGCAGTGGTATTGAGCAAGGCTTCTGCTTCAAAGATAAAATAAAGGCAGGGTTCAAACAGTGCCATCACAGAGAGATATTTGAGATCACTCTTTGTGATCTCCAGTCCACGAAAAACATGGCTGAAAAACAGAAGTACAAAAAGCAGTGCGATCGCCATTCTGGCAAAGATCACCAGCATCGGGTCATAGCTCATAAAAGCATATTTCAGGGCAATAAAAGAACTAGCCCATAGGACCATCGCCCCGACCAGGGCAATGACCGTGATAGGTCTACTGGCTGACATTGCAGATATCGCAGGTCATCGCTTCCCCGATCACATCCTTGGAGAATGTCAGGAATTTATCAAAAAGATCACTACGGTATTTATCTTTGTGATAGAGTGCATAAAAGCTTCTTGTGCAGTTGAACTCTTTGATATTGACTTTGAAGAGTTTGCCCTCTTCTATCTCTGTTTGTGCTGCCAAGGCAGAGAGACAGGTAAACGATTTACCACTCTGAAGTATACTCTTGATGGACTCTGTATGTCCTAGTTCGAGAAAGATATTCAAGCAGAACGCTTTCTCTTTGATATACTCTAAAAATGTCTCTCTGGCACTACTTCCCTCTTCACGAAGCACCCAGCGTTCATTGGCAAGATCTTCCAGATCAAACTGCCCATTGGCATACTCTGGGTTGGCGGTAACTACGATAAGCTCATCAAAGCCTATACGCTCTGAGATGATATCACTGTCCTTCTCCAGTGCCTCTACAAATGCCATGTCTAGCTCTCCATCCTTCACCATGGAAGCTATCTTGCGGGTATTCCCCTCTTTGAGCTGTATCTTGACATCGGGATAATCACTCATATAGCGACAGACGATCGGTGGCATCAGATAATCCACGATCGTGGTACTTGCTCCGATTCGGACGGTACCCTTGTCCTCCGTATTTTGAAACTCATATTCGATATCTTCCAGCCTTTTATAGATCGGCTCGACTGTATCGTGAAAATTTCTTCCTACTTCATTCAAGATCAACTTTTTATTGATACGGTCAAACAACGGTCTGCCCAATATATTCTCTAGCTCTTTGATCGACATAGATACTGCTGATTGACTCAAGCCCATATTTTTGGCAACATGGGTAAGATGTCCCAGTCTAACTACATTGAGAAAGATTTCCATTTGCCTTAGTGATAGTTTCATAAATACTCCAAAAAAATGATTGTATAGAATCATATCAGAAAAATATTATACTTTTGTGAAACTCATCAAAATAATTTATAAAAAAGCTATTTTCTTCTTCTGTAGCTGAGTGCTTCCAAAATATCTGGTTTCTCTATATGTGCGTGGTTGGCAAGATCAGCAATCGTCCTTGCTATCTTTTTGAGGCTTGCAATACTTCTATGGGAGAGACCAAATTTTCCTACAGCACTGTCAATCACTGTCTCCGCATCAGCACTCATGATGCAATATGTTTCGATCTCCTCTTCGCTAAGCTTGCCATTGAGTCGCTTCTGCCCTCTTTGTTTCTGTCTCTCAAATGCCTGAAGCACTGCTTGGTGCATTTCTGAAGAGCTGACATCACTCTTGTCTGCATGTGAAACTTCCTGCATGACGACAAAAAGGTCTATTCTATCTAGAAAAGGATCACTGAGCTTGTTTCGGTATCTTTTGATCTCAACCTCTGTACAGCGACATGCCTTGGTCTTGGAGAGCAGATTTCCACAGGGACATGGATTTTGCGCTGCTACAAACATAATCCTATATTCTAAGATATAACTACGAAATCAACTCTTAACAAACTACCTCACTGCCTTGATCTATCATAGTTAAGAACTCAACTACGAATAATGGGCTTAACTAAAGAGCCAAAATGAAAGATGCCTTCTTTATGTATTTATCATCAAATTACTTAACTACGAAAAACCAAATAAGTATCAAATACGATAGAGGTTTTGTAAAATGAAAGTAAAATAAGTTGATTGGCTAATGAATGATTTTCTTCTTATGTAGGTGAGCCCCAGAAGGGCTCTTAGTTTTCAAAAGGTTGCAGCAGCTTCTTAGAGCCTCATAGATACGAACAATATCTTAGGGCTTGCAGTTGATGAAACGGATCTGCTTCTTCCCGATATGATTTTATATCATCATCCCTTTGGTGTCTCTAAAAATAAACATATTGTTAATTGATTTTTATCTAGTCTATCTATCCATTTATGTAGAAAATCCATGGTTCAATTGTATCATATTCTAAAAGAAGCGTTCCCTCTCTTTGAATAGAGTCGTTTTGAGCCTCTTTTTTAGCATATATACAGATCTCTCTTTTATTGCATAAGGAAGAATCCTTGCATCCTCCACTTTAAATACATAGTAGTATCCATCGTAACGGATTACCCCAAAGTATTCACCATAATATCTTATAAAAAAGATGGACTTAAAGACATCTTCTTTCTTTTGAATAATCTCAAAAGACAACTTGTCTCTATCCTGCTTAAAATATTGAGGGAGGTTATTCATATATAATGTATAGGCGGATTCCCTAATTGTACTAGGCATGCTGTTAAATGACTCAAGGCAAACCTCCTCTGGAATAGACACTTCTTCTACTGCATACTCTACACTATGGAACTTTTTTTCAGGCAGTAGAAAATCCTTATTATCTGCTCTCTCAAAAAGAAGAGATCTTAAGTGCTCGCCTGCATTCCTATTATGCTGCTTCATACTGGAGAGATCTATCTCCAAAACAGCACGGTCATTGAAATAAGCTCCTGTATCATGATAGTGCATTCTAGCCCTACCATTATCCTCTTCATCTGTAAGAAAATAAACATAGAAGTCACCAATTGAGCTTAATACTTTTAGATCAAACTGATACTCTGCGACTCTCGGATCAGGTCTTGCTTGAAAAATAAATATTTCCCTATAGGGACTGACGGGTAATGCCTTGATAGTTTTATAATTGAAAGAAATCTTTTTGTATTTCCCTATAAGCTGTTTTGCCATGGATCGTACCGATACCCAATAAGAGTATTGACAATCTTCTTTTTGTGCCGCCTTATGATGGGAGAAGTGATATTCTCTCTCCTTCCCTTTTCTTGCCTGTAGCCTCATTCCGCAACTAGGGCAGATACAGTCACAAGCCAAACCTCTATTTGCTTCATCAATACCAATATAGTCTTTGGTTTCACGATGAAGCCCAAATGGAACTTTCATGGTTCATCCTTCCTATGCTACCACTTAGGGTAGCTTTATTGTGTGACACTCAAATTTTGACTTTTTTGCTTTATTATATCAGAATTGTGGCGTAGATAGGAAGTATGAAATTTACTCTATTTTAATTGCTCTCGTTGCTAGGTTTGGAATAAGCAGATAGGCATTCATTTCTTTCAATAATGCGATACTCTTCTTTGAGTTCTGCTATCATCGTATCAATATCTTCTTTGGTGATCTCCTTGTCTGTACCATGATAGAAGAACTCAATAGACACCCCACTTGTCATCATGCCTTGGCTTCTTTTATTTATCATATATACAATCTCGTCTTTGATAAGTTCTTTTCGCTCTTTAGTCATTCTCGATCCTTTTGAATAAACTTTCAAACTCATGCAGAGCATCATAGAGCCCTTGCTTGTACTCTCCATTATTGAGGCAGTTCATGCCTTTCATCTGTTTGATCAGTTGACTCTCAAACTCTCTTCTTAGTGCTTGCTCTCTTTGCATATAGCAGAAAGTCAGTTCTGAGATATACTGCAATCCATCCAATCTGCCCTTGCGGTAGCGTTCTGCTACATGGAGGGTATTTGTATTGAACTTATAGTGGGTGATCTGGTTGTAGCACTCCTTACTTAGATCAGACAGTATCTCTCTACTGGACTTCATGCTCCTCTCTTTGTAAGAAGTACTCTTTAGCAGGAAGCCCCTCGATAAGAAACTCTCTTTCAGTAGAGAGAACATAGGCTCGCATCATCTGCTTTACAAAGGGGTAGTTCTCATGTAGGGCGGTAACGTTTCTCTCGATTTGGAGATACCACTGGTCTCCCATCTCATCTATCTCCATAGTAAGTGCGAGATACCCCTCTCCTATCTCCTCTTGGGGTTGGCGTAAGAGATAGATGAGTTCATCTTGGTTGTCAAGATCAATATGTGGTTCTATTTTAATTTCAACGATATCATCATGGTTTGTGAAATGAAAGTCTGTCCTATCACTGAGTACCTCTTCTGTGATATCCAGTAGTCTACATTGGTCTAGTATCTCTTGTAGTGTTGTATCCATTATATGTCACTCCTTGTTGATGATGATGTCTATGGATTATACACTATTGGTTGAGGGGAAGGTCGATTTATTTATAGATTGTGAAGTATGATTTTATAAAACCCTGGTCTTTACTTGTCTTTGTAAGAAAAGTGTATGGAAATCAACTGAAACACATGATAGTTTCTGACAGTAGAAAAATTACTGTTATCAATAAACTTCTTTCCTGTGCACGACCCTGATCACAGTAATAACCAGTAAATTATTTTCTTTGAGATAGACTATCCTGTAATCACCAGCTCTTTTTCTGAATTTACCCTTGTGCTTGCCCTTTAACTTTTTATCATTTGAAAAAATGCCATTACTCAGATCTATAATTTTTAAAGCTATTTGTTCCTGTACGTTCTTTTGTAATTTGAGAAACTCTTTTTCTGCACTTGGATCAAAAGCAACTTTAAACACTTATTCCAGCCTTTGCAAAAACTTCCTCCAAAGGAACTACAGTTGTTTTCCCACTCTTCAAATTATCTATACGTTGATCCGCGATCATTTCATCTAATTTATCAAAATAGAGCTCTATAGATTTTTCAATGAGTGCCGTTCTCGTTTTGTCTAACTCGTTGGCATACTCATCCAAACTTTTGATTATCCCTTTTTCAAGTCTTATGTTGATCGCCTTTTTCATAAAAACCCTTATAATTATTGTGTATACAATTGTAGTGTATTATGGCTTGGATGTCAACCCAACCACACACCCCTATTTTTCATATTTATAATAACTATATATAGTAATTAAAAGCCATTTTATCATATCAGTGACTCTTAATTATCTTTACCACATCCTTTTTCTTGATATAGTTATCCTGTAGTAATTCTTGGATCTCAGAGTCAGTCAATACTTCACCAAGGTACTTGTGTAAATAATGATCTCTGCATGAGTTATAAGCATTCACCATTTTGGTCTCAAAGCTATTTCTGGGAGACATGATTTTCATAGGCTTGAGCTTACTCTCTATACTCTCATCGAAAGCCTTCACCCCTTTGTTTTTGATCTTATAAATAGTGATCTGTATAGCATTACCTCTAACTGGTTTAAGCCTGAATAATCTAGCTCTATATTGGTCATGCTGGATAAGTGTTCTAAGGCTTTTGTAGATACGTGTATGGAGTTTATTGACAAGTTTATCCATGGTACGCAGCACCCACTCTTGTGACATCTGCTTGACGGTTTTTCCTTTACCGCTAAGTCCTAATCTGGATTTGTTCCATTTAGATTCTGCAACCAATACTTCTTTGATATTGCCGTACTTCTCTTTGTAGTACAATCCATCAATACCATTACGCCCAATCTCGCCCTCTATCTGCTTCCATCCTGTACCAGTATAGAACTTATGCATCACACACTCTGCACTGGCACCATTAACGATATTAAGTCTGCCTTGGATCTTAGCATTGGGCGGGACTTCCCTGGAGAAGAGCAACATACTTAAAAAAAAGAGTGAGAGAATTTTAATTCTACAAGGCTTCCGTCTACACATCTTAGCTCTTATACAAGAGCAAAATATATTAATATAAAGCCATTAAGCAGAAGTATTGCTACCAGAATAATACTTAATATGCTAAAAAGAGAGATATTATTAGAAAAATGATTTCTTGCTTTCATAAATAAAAATGATTTTTTTCGAGAAATAAATCTGTAGATGAGAAAGGCTATTTTCTTAGAAGAATAGTAATACATCGCAATAAGTGTTATCATTGTATACGCAAAAGTGGCAAGGAATAGGTCTGATGACTTCTTAAAGAATATTATATTTTCTGGTTCGATAAATTTGCAGAAAGCAATTAGTACTGGGACAAAGAGAGTCATAAGTGAACCCAGTATTAGGGATAGTGCCTCTTTCTCTTTTCTTCTTGTCTTATATTGCTCAATTAGGTATTTTGCTGAAATGATTATATTGTCTGCTAGCTCTAAATATTCCTTTTTCGTGTCCTTGTATTTTGCATCTGTTCTTTCAAGAATAACCGTATATGTTCTCAAATAAGCATTGTATCCTGAAGCTTGGAATAGTTTTTTCTCAAGAAAATCAAGTTTTTGTATCGGGTGGCTTTCATCTTTGATTTGCCTCTCAAATGCCTTAATAGACATAAAAAGTCTATCCAGTATTAAATCTTTGTAATTTTTTTCGCTATAAAGATTGAGTTCAACATCCTCTTTTGTATCATGGTGAACATCCTTGTGTAATACTAGTTTAATGTTATTATAGATATTTACATGCTTGTTTTTATATCCATCCTCATCCGTATTTTTGCTTGTATCCCATAAGATATCAAATATAGTTATAAAACCATTCTCTTGAATACAGAAAGAAGCTGATAAATACTGTTTATGATCTTTATTAGCTTTTTCTGTTAATATCTCTTCTTTGTATTCTCCAGAAATTGATTTATCACCTTCTAGCTTAAGTGCTACGGTTGCTTTATAATAATATCCTCTGTCCATAAATCTATCTGATGAATTAAGTAGGAGAGTAAATTTTTTTTCGCTTTCGCCTATCTCTGGACTTTTTTCTTGTTTTATCGAAACTTTGTTGTTCTCAAACTCTAATTCATCTGAAATATAATCAAAATTTATTCTTGAAGAGAGGTTTGGTATCCAACTATAATAAGTTTCTGAGATAAACATGGATATGAAGAAGTATGAAGTTTACAAATTCTAAAAGATAGCTATATCGCTAAATATAGCTATCTAAAGACAATCTTGATTCAGCATGAATAATGACTTTCCCCTGATCGTCAAGCTCAAGCCTTGTCCCAAATGTTGCTGCTCTTCTTGTACCAGATGTAGCATTCCCAGCAAATTTGTTATCGTATCTGACTTTTTCTTTTTTCATTACAGAAATATTGGATTTAAACAATCCTATAATGTCTAACAATAATATTCCTATTCCAATTGATAGTATCCCCCCTGTTAGTAGCAACCAGTTGATTTCCATTTTTTAGTCCTCGTTTGTATCCATTTTTTCCGTATATTTGCGATGGTACACCCAGTGTCACATGCAAAAGCCACAACGCCTAGTAATTATTTTATATATAATAATATTATGGTTTGCTTAATAGGGTCGAGATTATACCTGAAGAATCCTAAATGTATCTTTTTTTACTATTTACTTAATAATTAATTGAAAATAGTAATTTTTTATGTTTCTTTTTGGCACTCTATACTTTTTGCTATTCTTAGTCAGAATGGTAAAACGCAGGGATAGAGAAAGGGAATGGGTTATATCTTCCCCAAAGCCCCAATCGCCTTGCCCACAAAGGTCACTTCATCTCCATCTACAGTCTGTGTCTGGTAGGTGGTGTTGTCAGAGATTAGATCAATGCCGCCCTTGGCATTCAGACCAATACGCTCGACAAAGACACCTTCTCGGATCTTGGCGTTAGGTGAAACCTCTCTAGAGAACAGGGGGATGAGTGTGAGAAATAGGTGTTTGACTGGCATAGTATGGTATCGCTATTTCCCGTGCTTCTTTCGCCATCTTCTACAGACACTCTTCCCGTATGCAGAACCGCCTCTTAGACATTCACAGGCTTCACCATCTTTATCTCTGTCTAGTGACTTATATCCTCTCTTGCCAGCCTCATAATATCTTTGGGCTTGGGCATGATCCTTAAATTGGCTGCATGTTGTTCGGGCTTGTACGGTGACAGTGAAGGTTAGTATTGTTGCGGTCATAAGCAATATATATTTCATCTTTATATTCTCCCTATTCTTTACAGTAAGTTTACAATAAAAAAATAAGAGATCATTGTGCCTCTAGCAGTAACAACACGTAAAACAAAACAAAATATAATCATTATCAATGATATTAAACATTAAATACGATATAATTGTCACTATATATAGATATAATAGTATTAGGATTTTAAGTGGATAAAGTTCCAAGTAATATAATTAAGTCGAAGATGAAGCTAAGGGACGTAAAGTCCAAAGAATTGGCATCCCGACTCAATGATTATGGGGAAACATTGACTGAAAGATCATTGAATAATAAACTAAGTCGCGGTGGTTTTAGTGCCGTGTTCTTTTTGAAGTGCATGAAAGCACTAGAGGTTCAAGTACTAAGAGAAGAAGATTGGAGATAGGTAATAGAATTATATTTATGTAAATATAAAAAGTTTGCCTTTCCCCATATAGTAATTTATTGCAGGAGCATATTTTGAAAAATCTATTTTGTAAGATATCTGATTTAGAAAATGAGGCGGATGTTGAAACATACTTTATTGCCCGACTACTTGATTACTTGGATTTTTCTGACCATGAGATTGCCCTAAAGAAGAGTATAAGCGAGTATACTATAGGAAAAGGTAGAAAAAAAATATTGTACCGCCCTGATTATGTAATCAAGGTTAACAATATCCCCACCATGGTTATTGATGCAAAATCCCCAAACGAAAACATTACTGATTGGGAGTTGCAATGCTCTTCATACTGCTTGGAGATAAACAAGGAATATGACTATGATCCTGTCGAGTATTATTTATTGAGTAATGGTGCTAAAACCTCTTTATATCAATGGAATAAGAAAAAGCCTTTACTCTCTTTGGGGTTTGAAGATTTTAATGACTCAAGCCCTTTATTCAAAGAATTGGTACATTATATTTCAAGAGCATCCTTATACAGTAAAAGCAATCTATTGAAGGAAACTTTAGATTCTGAAAAATTTGAATTTAGTAAAATTTCCTTACTTGAACTATCCTCTAAATTTCAAAGACTTCATCAGGAAATATGGCAGGTTGAGAAGAAAAGCCCAGGTGCTGCATTTCAAGAGTTAATAAAAATCTTTTTTATTAAAATTAAAAAAGACAAAGACCTTCATAATAATTTAGGCACTCCGCCAAAACCAAAATATTCAGATGTCCCCTTTTCTCAACACTGGATCTCTGCCCAGTCTGAAAATAAAAACCCTATCAATGATATATTATTCAAAAACCTTATTGATGAATTAGAACATGATATTATGGAAGGTGAAAAAAAGCGTTTTTTTGAGAAAGATGATTACATCAATTTGTCCCCAAGCACTATTAAAAAGATAGTTAAAGAAATTGAGCATATTGATTTGTATGGAATGGAAGATGATGTGCATGGTAGAATGTTTGAAACTTTTTTAGATGCAACAACAAGAGGGAAAGATATAGGACAATTTTTCACCCCTAGGGATATTGTAGATTTAATGGTGGCGCTAGGAAATCCAAAAGTTACCAAGTTGCATACGGATAAAGTGCTTGATGCCTGTTGTGGCTCAGGAGGCTTTCTTATATCTGCACTCACTAAAATGCTAAAGCAGGTAGCTTCATTGAAAGGATTAAGCTCCAAAGAAAGACTTGAATTAGAGAAAAAAATAAAACTTCAGAGCATCTATGGTGTTGATGCGGGGAGTGATCCTGCAATGTACAAAATTGCTAGAATGAACATGTACTTACATGGTGATGGGGGAAGCAACATTTATTATGCAGACTCCCTCAATAAAGAATTTGGTCGTATTGGGGGACACAGCCATGAAGTAGATATGCAGTTAAAAGAATTAAGAAATCTGATTTTTACTAAAAAAACAAAATTTGATTTAATTTTATCTAATCCTCCTTTCTCACTTCAGTACTCTAGGGAGAACAAAGAACAAGCAGACATACTGAATCAATACACATTGTCCCGCGACAGAGTAGGAGGGAAGATAACCAATAAACTAAATAGTAGCGTCATGTTTATTGAAAGATATAAAGATTTAGTATCAGATACTGGCAGAATAATAGCTGTTATTGATGACTCTATCCTTTCTGGGGATTCTCATGGATATGTAAGGCAATACATTAGAGAGAACTTTATAATTGAGGCTATTGTTTCCCTTCCTGGAGATACTTTTAGACATGCCAAAGCAAGAGTTAAAACATCAATTATTGTTATAAGAAAAAAAATAGACAACGAGATACAGACCGATATTTTTATGGCTTCCTCTGTATACTTAGGACTAGAGCCTAAAATAGCAAAGAGAATAGGATTGGTGGATATTAATCTAGAAAAAGAAAAAGAAAAAGAAAAAAAAGTGATCTCTGAGGCATTTAAAAAATACTTGGAGGGTGAAAATAGTAAATTTGTAATCCCTTTTGAGAATTGTCTCAATCGACTTGATGTTAAGTATTGTATCAATGACAGGGGACGCAAATCAAAAATATGGCGAAGAAAAGGATTTGAAACCTGTTCTTTGGGAGATGTCTTGACTCAACAGATTCGTAAAATAGATGTACAAGAAAACAGTAACTATCAGCTGCTTACTGTAGATTATTCTGGAAATATTGATAATGGAGACAATCTAATTGGTGCTGAAACGTCATACACTAAATTGTATAAAGTGCAAACTTGGGACTTACTGATATCCAATATGGGGTTTGGCAGGGGTGCCATCAGCATAGTCCCACCATATCATGAGGGGAAATATGTTTCAAGCGAATATACAATTCTTTCTGCATCAACCAAAGAAGAAGTTGTTTTTTATTGGAATCTATTAAGAACAAAAGAGATACTGGGTGATGTCCTTTCATCAACAACAGGAATGAATAGGGGGCGTATTAAGTGGGATATCATTCAGAAAGTTACTGTGCCTAAATATAATACACTCAAAGAAATTAGAGACTTGGTTACAGAAATGGAGAGTTATTGGAAAATGCATGAAGATTTCCAAAAAAATAAAAATCATTTAATGCAAATGGTATCAAATACATTAGGTGTTGATGGGAAAGATTCTTATCTTAGATGGCTATCTTTTAAGCCTCCAGAATAAATGATGACGGATCATATTATCCACTATTTAGGTTATATAAATGACTACTTCTCTTTTTTTGAGAGACCTTAGATCTTCTCCAAAGCCCCAATAACCTTACCCACAACGGTCACTTCCTCTCCCTCTACTGTCTGAGGGGGATAGATAGTATTATCAGAGATCAGATCAATGCCCCCCTTGGCATTAAGACCAATACGTTTGACAAAGACACCGCCTAGGGTATTGACCACAAAGATACCGCCATTAATGAGTTCGGTTTTCTTCCGATCAAGGATGAGGATAGAGTTCTCACTGAGTGTTGGCTCCATTGAGTCACCAGTGATTCGTATGGCTTCAATACTATCACCACTTTTAATTCCAAGCATAGCTTGAAACTCTGGGTCAATAGTCAAATGGGTAGAGTCATCCCCCTCTTCGTTGATGGCTCCTCCACCAGCAGAAGTACGGTAGTTTCTATGATAAATGATCTGTAGCGCATCTTCCGTTCTATTGTCTAGCATGCCTGTCTGTTGCCCATAAAGTACCCAGTTGATGCTTATTTTCCGTTTTGCACAGAAATTGGTCACCGCTTCAAGAGGCACGCTGTCACGTTTTTTGGCATTGGAGTACTGAGCAGGAGATATCTCTAGTGCTTTGGCGATATCTTTTTCATAGAGTCGGTGCTCTTTGCCGTATTCGAGGACGGCAGAGACGCGATCCATGACTTCTGAAAAAACCATCTATTCCCTCCTGATAGAATTTGATACAATTATTATATCATTATAGCAAGAAGATACCCCTAATAATTAACAATTTATATATTTTTCTTGAAATAATCTATCTTTTTGACTTCTTTTAGGAATAAATCAACATTCTGTGTATCAGTTATCCCCTTTTTGTAGAATCCCATAAGCATGTCTATAACCTTGGTCTCATCATTTATAAGTGTTTGCACCTTTTCATTGTCACCCATCTGCAAGGCGATCTCCACTGCCTTGATCGTGAGTAGTTTCATTCCAAAATAATCATGTTCTACACCGAGTTGTTGGGCATCATAGGCATTTTTTAGATAGGTCAGTTCTGTAGATGCCTGTTCTGCTCTCACTACACTTCCTCTACTGTTGTTAGAGACCACTAGATCCTTTCCTTTGGATGTGACTGCTTTTTCTGCTAAGTCACCCTCAATTATTTCATTGATCTTGGATAGAATCTCCTGCCACCCTAGAAGCTCCTCTAGTAGTATCTCCAGCTCCTCACTCTTTCCTGAGTGACAATACTTTTTCTCATCCCTCTCTTTTTTAGATTCTATGGATAGCCTCTGAAATCTGGCAAAGAGTAAATTGGTCTGATGTGCCACACCTTCTATAAAGAGTTTGCCTGTAATAAGATGAGGGCAGAGCGAACAGCGGTTCTCTCTACCTGTAGGACAGACAACCCCTGGGCAGATACCAAAGATCATAGGTTGCCACTGTGAGGGGTGTATCTGAGATGCAATCTCTTCACCAGAATATAGATCCCTTGCGTCTTTTGTCTCCTCCAAGGGTTTACGGTAAAGAGAAAAAAGCTTATTCTCTTCAAGTGCATGCTCCATATACTCCTTTCCCTCTTGATAAGCGCGTGTAAGCTCTCCTCTAATCAGTGAATTGGTATTTTCAAGCAAGCTCTCTTTCCCACCAAAATATATCTTATCTACCGCCGAACGCATCGTCTCCTCTTTCTCTTTCCTTGTGAGGTTGATATAGATACGCATGAGTGTTTCAGAACTGGTATGCCCAGTTAAGCCCATCACTGTATTGATGCCAAGACCAGACTCTAGATATCGCGTAGCTCCTGTGACACGCAAAGAGTGGATATCATAAGAGACTTTTATTGAGGAGAAAACCTTTCTAGGGGCACTATTTAACTCCTCAATGTTTTGAAAGAATGGCTCTCCATCGCTTCTCCAAGCAATGACTATAGGAGAGTCACCACTTTTCTGGGCTTCAAGGTTTTTCTCAATCTGATACTGACACAGTACACGCTTATGATACTCCATATGCATGGCATGTGAGACAGGGTATGGGCTTTGTGGTGTTATCATCAAAGGCATGACATCTTCCCAAGGAGTACGGTTATCCAGATTATAGGGGACATGTTGAAGCATTGGGTAGTATGCCTTGTGCCACTCCATAAAAGGGATAAAGATATTCAGATCCTCCCAGACATTAGGGATCTCTTGGAGGTATTCTCTTCGGGTGTTTTTGTCTGTATTGATGACAATGGTTTCGATACTCTTTTTATCTCTACTCAATACAAAAGATTTATCTCTGCATAGCCACCGTACCTGCTGCCCTCTCATGGGGATATAGTATCCAAAGAGCATCATCAGAGGAAAGACAGGATAGACCTCATGCTCCCACCATGAGATATCTGCACGTTTGGGGTCCCATCGTACAGGCATGTGTGGAGGTCTCTCTTTTAGAATCTCTACAATATGCTGTACCATCTCTTTGGGCATTGCCTGACGGTATGCGCGTCTCTTTGCCTTTTTGCGCTGCACAGGAATATTCTTACGCATGTTTGCAGTAAATAGACCCATATAGTCCAACAGTGTCGTAACCACATTGAGGTTATAATAGAATGTTGAATCAGAACCTGATTTCTCTTTTATAAATGCGATGAAACTGTGCTCACTGTCTGAGGTAAAGCTATCCTCTAGCCACTCAATATCAAGCAAGAGACTCTGGGTTTGTGAAGGCATGGATGTAAAATGCTCAAACAGCACTTCTAGGATCTTTATCTTTCTGTCGATAGAGATAAGAGATATCCCCTGCTCATGTAGGAGAAGGACATACTCCTGAGCATATTTTGCGAAATGTGCTATAGACTCTACAGTATGTGAAGTCCACGCGTCAAACCGCCTTTCAAGAGGGATAGCCTTTTTAGAGCCTCTGGTACGGTAGGTTGCTTTCACTATACTAGGGTGCGTTATATCTTCGCGTCCTCTTTCGATAAGGAAGTAGCGGATCAACTCCAATACTGAGAGCATTGATCGCATACTCCCCTCATAGCTTTTTTCTTTTTTGTGTTCGAGGAATGCCTCCATCATCTCAATCAGATCCTCTTCTGTAATCTCGTCAGGATCTTGCCAACTTGTCATGCTAAATACGCGCAACAGTGCGACATCCCATCCTGCTTTTCTATGATAGGAGAAGTATTTTTCTGAACTTAACAGTTTCTTTAGAGCCTCCATAAGAGGAGAAGTTACATAGAACTGATGCATTGCACATATTAGGGTGCTACTAGAACGGTAGGGTATCGTAGGTACAAGGATATAATCCTTTATCCACAAATAGATAAGGAACCTATCTAGAATTGTACGAAGAGGTACTTTGTTGACATATACATCTCCCCCTTCACCAAGAAGAATACGATGAAAGTCACTTAAATCTTTATTTATAAGAATGGTATCCTCCTCGAACGCTCCATAGCTATTCGCAGGAATAAACTCGGCAAATTTAAATTTTCTTCCATACCCCAACATCTCAGTAACCCCTTGACCACATGACTCTATAGTTTTATGGCTCACAGGACTAGGTATGTTCTTATATGCCTTATATCCAGGGATATTGTTATTTCCTAAATGGATTGCAGCATCATTATATGCGAGCCATTCATCATAGAGCCATGTTGAACGATCATCTTGTTCTAAAATGATAATCTTATTGGTTGGATTTACCATAGGAAGGGTGTCAACGTACTCTACATACTCTTCACGGAACATAGTCTGCCTCCTTGTCTTTAAATAGTATTGTCATCGCCTTTTCTGGTATCACTACCTTGTCATACAAAGCAAGCCTCAAAGCACCATCACTATCTCTGTAAGTGATCTCTTGCTCATTGAGTCGGTAAATAAATGAGCGAAACAGATCAAGTATTAGGGAATGCTCTTGAAACAACTTTTCACTAAATACATCTACCGTTTCAATCTGTTGGGGGATATTCAATAGTTGTCGCTTGAGAACTCTATTCTCATCCTCTAGTCTCAACTTCTCTACCCTAAAGGCATGTAGCATAAGCCGTGCATCCCCTGTTGACATTCGTTGCGTGTTTCCTGTTGTATACTGGGCAGACGGTAGCAAAGATGCTGCTGCTTCCTCGATCATGGCTCTGTACATTGGATTCTTGGAGATACCTGCAAGGGTGATCCCTTTCTCTCCCTTTTGAGAATCGGCTATCTCATAGGTAACGCGAGAGACAGAGGACATAGTAATCTTCCCACCAAGACTCTGTATATGCTCTATGGTACGCTGTATCATGTGCCTATTGCGTTCCTGTACAACCTCTTGATGTTTCTTGAGGTTGTCATTCTTCCCTTTATAGGACTTTTTCATTTTAATCCTTTTTGAGGTACATCTCAATCATCTCTTTTACTGTTTCACGAGAGAGGTTAAAGTAAACCAGCGTTGACTCAAAGTTTCTGTGCCCCATTTGATTCATAGTAATATAGGGAATAGCATCATTACCTACACGTGCATAAAGCTCTGCGCGAGCATGCCCAAACATGTGTCTGAGTGAATGAAACCCTAGATCCAGAAGCTCAGGATACTTCTCTGCTCCATAATAGAGATAGAGCTTTCTCATAGTTGCTTTTAACCTCCCAAGCGCATCTCTTGCATGTACACGCCTCCCTGTCTTTGTAACAAAGAAAAAGGGATGACGAGGGAAACGCACAAACTCACTGACATACGCATCACTTTTTGAATACTTCTCTAATGTTTCAAAGAACATATCACGGTATTTGTCACTTAGCCAGTACAGCGGTTCATAATAGAGAGGGATAGGATATTTAAATTGCAGGTCTGCTGCATTGTGCTCATTCTCTCCCTCTGGATCAATACCATACTCTTTCCGTAGCCACTGGATACGCTTGTTTCCAAAGATATCTTCATCATCACTTTTAGGGTCAAGTAGCCATACCTCTCTTTTCTCATAGTCAATATCATAAAGTGTCAAGTTGAGTGCCTGTCCTATTCTTGCACTGGTGCCACCAAGCAGAAGATACAAGAGACGTTCACGCGGTTTTGCTAGAGAGAGGAGGTGATCAAATAGCTCAGGTGGGAAGTATTTGATTCTTTGACGACTCTTTGTGATTTTATAGGGTGGAAGATATTTAAGCCTTGCACCTGAGTGAGCCAGTGCAAGCGGTGACTTCTTGATGTCAATCCCAGCAAGAAAGCTATGTGCATTCTTGTGGCGTTCGTGGAGTATATTGATGAAACGGTGATCTTCAATCAGTTTACTCTCATCTATAAAATAGAAATAAGAGTTGATACCAGCTAACTCTTTATTGATTGTAACCTTTTTAAGAGGAGCAGATTTAAAGAGAGGTACTTCATATTCTCCATCCCCATCTACCACTTTACGTACAATCTCAAATCCTTCTCTCAATGCCTCTCTGTATCTTCCCTGATATAATGGAAAGGTCTCTTCAAGACCAATAGGATTATAAAGCGTCCAGATCCAAAAACGATCCATACTCTTAGTAAAAGAAGTGATTGTACTTTTTGAAAGTGCTCTCACCCTCTTTAACCAGATACTCCATTCCTTAGATTCTTCTAGCGTAATTACACTATCATTGAATACGGTAGAGATAACAATTGCGTCACCACTTTTTATAAGCATTACAGGACTCCTAAGTTGAATTACTGCAATACTAACAAATGAAAAAGATAAAACTACGAATAATTAATATATTGTATATTTATTTACTAAATGTATATAAATTTACGTAGTTAATATATCATAGTATGATTTATAATCTATAAAAAGAAAAGTTTTCTAAAAAGAGATATTGATAAAATGGGCTTTACTCTTTTCTGTAGTTAAGCAGTTAATATACCATAGAAATCCGCCTCATACTCTACTTTGGCATTGACGCGTGATATGAGTACCCTATGGTCCTGAAGTGGTTCCCGGAGGGCTTCAAGCACCTGCTTGGAAAAGTGTGGAAGCTCATCAAAAAAGAGCATCCCTTTATGTGCCAAAGCCACTTCACCGATACGTGCCTGTGTTGAACCTCCACCAAAGATAGAGGCAGACGTAGCAGTATGGTGTGGTGCTCGCATTGGCCTCACTGGCGTAAAGTCAGGTG
>JAUTBQ010021233.1:0-18957 GCA_032361185.1 Lepetodrilus ovalis
GGGATCCACATCTGACCCAGCCTTATATCCGAATCCACTGTGTATCGAACAGCCTTATATCGAGGGGGCACTGTACAAGGAAATAACAAAATTGAAAATGGGATCCACGTCTGATCCCGCCTTATATCCGAATCCGCTGTGTATCAGACCGTATTATATCGAGGGGGCACTGTAATAACATGAATAAATAACGCATTGCCTATTAATCGATTCATGTACATTAAAAGAATCATGAAAATTATACGAAACAGAAAAACACAACTCAAACAGAATCTAATGATTCATTTATCACCATAATAATAACTTATCGACCAGGCAATAGCATTAATCTGTGTGATAACATAATGAATATTTAGCTTTCCATGAATTTCCAAACGGCGTAGTACTTTAACTGGATCAGGAACCATAACTCTCAGTATTGATCAGCAGATACGTCCTGTGTGGGGTGCGCCAGTATTACCAATAGAGGGCTTTGAATGCCCGAGTCAACAGAACAAAGATGAAGGTCAAAACGACACAGATCACTCGTGAAAATGTCTGATGTTTCGACAATACATTCACTGCTGCAACAGCTTATAGGAATAAAATTGCCATGACTGTCTGTGTTGTGTATTGATCAAGCCGACGCCTGTGATGTAAGATCGGGAATATAGTGGACTCCCAGACAAACCAGGTCACACCCAATATCTCACGGACAAAAGAGAAGCCAACTACTTTTGTCTAGTTTGTTAACGTCTTGTTAATTAACAAATGGCCAGATGTCACGCAAAAAGTCAGTGTCATATAATTATTTATTTTTATGAAAATTTGTAAAAACAAAATGTTGATCTACTTGACTAAATGTTTAGTTAATCTAGCTTCCCTTGCTGTGACAAGACAATAATATTTATAAGAGATGTTTCTAAATGATGGATTATGATCATTGGTGAATTTGAAAACAATTATGAAATATATCTGTAAACAAGTTTTAAGAGAGAAAAACAGTAGGCAACTTGATGATGTATTTCAAATAGGTCTTCAAAATTTATCATATGATAGACATAAAGGCATATAATCCTAAATGATTGTCTCATTTAATGGTCTAACAAATGTTTACCTCAAACTACTATTGAACCAAAGAATACATACCAACATTTAAAAAAAATTTTTTAAAACATCTCCACTTTACTTTCAACTACAGGCATATTGAAAAACCCATTTCTGTCCATTAACCGTCTTGAGGAATTTCGGTCGGAATTGATCAAATCAAGTGAAGCAAGATCAACAGGGCATCGGCCAGAGTAATCACATGGGATAGCCATCGGAGGGGTGCATAAAGTTGACCAAGACCTGTTGTCATAGTAACAACACACATAATAATTGTAGAATGATTTGGTTATGGTTTGTAAATCAGGGCTAACGAGGCCTGCAGACCAGCATGAATACTAACACTGATACTAACACTACATACTAACACTACATGGCTGTGGTTTACCAAGAAAAGGGCTATCATAAACAGAATCTACACTTTCTGTATTTGATTTTTTTTGGTAAAATCATATCCAATATATAAACAGGTTAATAGTATTAATGTCTTGGTTCCTCTTGATGGTCCAGCTACTATGGAAAATAAAAAAATAAAAAATATTATTTTCAAAAATGAAAAAAGAAATTGGGAAATTCTTCAACTACCTAAGTACTGTCAGGATATGACTTGCAATGAACAAAGCTAACATGGCTTCTCATCACAGGTCCTAGGCCATGGATTCCAACTGAGTTAAATTTGGCCGGAACAGTCAGCTTGCTTGAGGCAGAGGACCCAAGTCATTGATACTATAAACATTCTCCGTGTGATTCTCTCCACGATTCCCTGCATGATTCCGGGACCAGGGGGAAGAACTCATCCCATACGGAAAGCAGTAGGAGCAGTAGGTGAATAATCACACCCAGTCTTGTTGTCATGACAACCCACGAAACAACGGGACAAGCCAGAATCTTGGTTATAAGACTTTATGAGACACACGTGTGCTTTATTGTAACCCATGGTTTTGGGGAATATCGGTATCAAGTTCCAAGCCTGAACCCATAGACAGTAATACAGTATTAGTCTTGGAACATCCCAGCGACAATCCCTGGTAATGCACTAATGTCTGGGCGAGGATGGAACATCAATGTAGGAGAATGGAGGATACATCACTTGCATGATAGATGTTACAGAAGGAACTGCCCCAAAATGGAAAAAATAAAATGAAGGAAAGAATCCTGAAAATGTTTGGTTTTTATACTTAGGGTAGGGAGAAGATAAAATGAAGAAAAGTATCCTGAACATTTTTGGTTTTATACTTAGGGTATGGACTTAACATTGTGAATATCGATGGAGGCGATAAGCCAATGGATATCTGGACTTCCAACTCTATGCATCGATTTTGATGGAATCTGAACTCCTCAATTAGATGTAGATTATGCGTAATTCCCAGAATCACAGACATTGTGAGCTGAAGGTGTAAAGTCGAGACATACAACATTAGGGTAGCTATTGCCTAGGGATGGGAATCTTTTTCTGAATTCGTAAGTGCATTATTGGATTAATAGATAATTCAAAATTCAGCTTTTAGTGCTGGCTAATTTACAGGAGTTCCAAACTCTGTTAACCTTGTATTCCGAGATAAGTGTTGAAAATTTGCTTTGCTTCTATAG
Organism: Lepetodrilus ovalis; assembly: GCA_032361185.1. Lineage (NCBI taxonomy): Eukaryota > Metazoa > Mollusca > Gastropoda > Lepetellida > Lepetodrilidae > Lepetodrilus > Lepetodrilus ovalis. Next base: position 2,677 of record JAUTBQ010021233.1, read on the forward strand.
TTCAAAGGCAGAACACATATCTCTGTACCAATTGGAGACTTTTAGCTGTAGGACAACACTAACCTAGACTGACAGTTCCCAAACATCCATTTCCACACAATGGCCATAATCTTAAGATTTCTGAAAGGTATTCAGTGTTCTCTGTCAATATTGGACATGATTATGTGTGCTACATCTAAAGTAACCTGAACTTCTCTAGCTGAACTGCAGGTCAATAGGACAGTGCCTCTAGATGTGGAGCTAACTGACATCTGTATGTCCATGAGAGAAGTGTAGATGTGTGCCTGGTATGGCAGTCATACCAGCGGGAGGTCTTGTAACAGCTAGAAGACCATGTCATGTATATACCAACAGACCACCAGTGAGAGACGATGTATCAGAAGACCATGTCATGTATATACCACCAGACCACCAGCGGGAGACCATGTATCAGAAGACCATGTCATGTATATACCAACAGACCACCAGCGAGAGACCATGTATCAGAAGACCATGTCATGTATATACCAACAGACCACCAGTGAGAGACCATGTATCAGAAGACCATGTCATGTATATACCAACAGACCACCAGCGGGAGATCATGTAGCAGCTATAAGACCATGTGTTTTATATACCAACAGACCACATCTTAGTACTTGTTCTTGGAGGAAATTCTTATTCTTGTACTGCCATAAATTATTTGGGTCTGGTACATCTACAGAAAGAAAAAAATACATAAATGTAAAAAGGAAATCAATAAAAGTAAAATAAAAGAACACATTGCTTCCAACATCTGTAGCATACCAACAGGCCACAATTATTTTATCAGGCTACAACCATATCAACAGACCACATTAATACCAGCAGGCTTCATCTTTACCAGTATTATTGATACCTTACATATACATGCAAGTCCCACAGGCCACGTTTTTTTAAGCAGAAGATCACATCTACACTAGTGGTAGCAGGCCATGGCTACAGCACCCCCAGCAGCTAAAGCATGGCTACCAGGCCACAGTCACAGCAGGCAAACAATAGTAGACAGCATTCGGAGCTAATAAGCGGGTCTCCATTTCCTATCCTGGAGATCTCAGACCTCCAGGCCTGCACCTTCTGCCGACTGAGATAGTTGTATCAGAGAAAGACACTGTAGTCGTGCCGCTCGTCGAGTAACTCGGGCAGAATAATGATCATCACAAGTGTCTTACTGATAGATCAGCACTGCGGGAACTCATCTACAGATGGTTCATAAGCATTATTACGACTTGCAAAGTCTCGCTCGATGAGTATGTCTTGGGAGACTGGTAGTCATCATTTTGGGAGATATTGGTAATATTATGTAACAGCATATGGATGATTTCATTCTTGTTTATGGATTGTTGTAAGAGATTACAATGTACTGCTATACGTAATATGGGATGAAAACGGGGAGATGCTTAGCACTTATGGCATCCACAAAGAAGTAAAGTAGTTATTTAAATATAACATTTTATACTGCCATATATGCGTGTGAGAGTGTGTGTGTGTGTGTGTGTGTGTGTGTGTGTGTGTGTGTGTGTGTGTGTGTGTGTGTGTGTGTGTGTGTGTGTGTGCGTGCGCACACACATCCTTGCCAGTGCTGGTTGACAACATACATCCAGAAATAAGCACCTGTTCACAATAGCCACCAAATTCATTGGGAGTTTATGCCTTCCTCTTGATTACCACAGTACACACCCTATTAATTACTGTGAAGACTGTAAAGATGTATGTCTACTTCAGCCACTCCAGTCTCCTCAATATCCATGATAGGTTTGTATAACCCTGGTGCCACAGAAACGCCAATGCCTCCTATTGTTTATGGTGATGTGCCGAGTGCACTGTTGCAATAAAACACAATGCCAAGGTATCTTCCAAGAATATGGGGCATTATCTAAAAGATTGCAACATTGATTTTGACATTATCATTGAATCCAAGTCAATTACCATATAAAACATACAAGACGATCAATAAACAGGTCATAAACATTGAGAATGTTAATAAATTATTCTGATATTTTCTCATAATAATGGTCCCATTTTCATTGTAATTGAATCAGAAAATTCATAAAACATTTACATAATATTGAGATGACCTGTCCGTGACATATAGGATGCGAACGTTCAACTTATTAATCATTTCCCCCATCCTCCAGACAGTGATAGATGCCCTCTAAATCTGAGATCTTAATTAACCTAGCAGAGAAGACCTTTAAGTTCATCTGTTGAAAATCTAGATTGAGAAATGACAGATGCATGCAGTGAACTAATTTAACATGCTTAAACTGAAAACAAGATAGCATTTGGTGCTAAATTGGCACATTGCGGCGCTGAACAGAAAAAACAAACATGCGAGAACAACCAATAAAACAGGAACAATCCCAGTTGCATGAGCATCACTTCTGCTTTAACTGCATCTGTGGTGTCTGAGTTCTACCCAGCCAGACCAGAGTTCTGTTACCTCGCTAGCTCTGTTACAGCTAGAACAAACCAGCACCCATCGTGAAGACATCCATCGGCTGAAGGTATACAGACCTTGAGGGTTACCTAAATATAGCCTGCCGCTTGAAGATGAAGCAAATACTAACAAGCTGGCATCCACATGAAGGGAGATGACTCTCTATTGTTAGATAACAGGCCGAATGTTTGAGGGTTCAGGTTTGGGTTCAGATATCATGCTGACTGAGTACAACATGACGGGCATCCATCCATCCTGCTCCGATTCTGACAGAATATACCAGGCCAGTTGTCTGGTAGCCATGTTTTCTGGCACATCCATGTAGAGGAGGATGTCACCCCACCCTCACCACCACCCCCACCCTCACCCCCATCCCCACTCCTCTGCAAGATTCCTGTTTTTCTCAGCATTTAAAAAAATATTTTCTTTTTACCTATGGTATTTCAATGTTGAACACTGTTGCACACTCATACTTCTTTCGGAAAACTCACTTTTTACAAAATCCGGGAATTGTCTTTGAGTTTGAGTTTATTACAATATTTAACATAATTTGTGATCATGGTATCCATACAAACAATTACAGGGAGAGTTGCTAAGAATTTGTTGAATATGGTACTGAAAATAGATGATAGAATGTCTGTACACAATCAACATTTTGTAATTATTGTTTTATGCATTGGGGTTTAGAACGATTTTCAATATTCTTTCATTAATATCACGGCTTGTCAGTTTCATGACAAGAGGAAAGATGCAATATCCATAGCACTGAATGCTGTAGTAAACCTGTGAGCACAAGCTGGTACTGACAGACCAAGGATGATAACTGCATTGCCACGGTACAGACAGTCCAACCTATCATGATCGTATCAGAAAGATAATTTTCGTAGTATTAATGCTGAGCTTCCAGGATGGGATTTGAACCAATAAATAGTTGAAATGTACAAAATGCATTTGAAAAACAATCAATATTTACCCATTTTTCTTGCTTCATTCTAACAGTTTATCAATATGCCAAAAGGTCATAGTCTACTTCCATTACATCTTAAATTTCATAACTACATCTGCCAGGCACAACAGCATCAAATTACATAGAAAAATAGCAGCCATGTCCGTCATATTTGAATTTCCGATTTCAATTCGCAGAACAAATTTGATTCTCTGTCTTTGCCAGTTTGCCATGTACATGGAGATCCAGAAAATCCATTGAGCTGTAGCCTGGAGAATGATGTGGATGTGTCTGATGGTAGCTACTGGAGGTGGTGCATCACATGGATTACGACATGGGCTGGGGCTAGATTCAATACAGCCAAGCCAGAGATGTGCATACCAGACCTGGCAGTGCACCCAGTGATAAATACACTTGAGATGAACTCGAAGTTCCTCTGAAGTCTATCTGTAAACTATCAGAGAACTATCCGATGTACTTTGATATATTAATTAGCACTGAAATTCAAAGTATGGCTGTTCCAAATCATAAGAAGTAAATTTGATATTTTTTCATTTCTTTTATTTTTAATTGCAGTTTAGTAACGCTTTCAAGATTCTTTCACTTTCAAATCTATGAAAAATAGATCATATAAATAAAATACCACTAGTGATAACCAACATCCAGCAAAGACTCTTCACCCAACATAAGGTGATGTGAGTGGATTAACTGATATGCATATTAGGATGTCAAGCTTTTCTGCTTAAATACAGTTATCGAACCAGCATTCTACTTATGATACAAGCAAACAAATACATGGATAACCTACTACAGGGCTAGTGCAGCTGTTTAAGATTTCCTACAAATTTTTAATAATTACCACGTATCAATTTTGACACGTGGACAATTTTCCGTGGATCCGCAGAAATCCGCTGATTTATTTGTCCAGCGGTCGATTTATTTGTCCTGCGGTCGATTTATTTGTCCTGGACATGGCTTGGGGCATGCAGCCTGGCTTGTTTTCCAGTGAAATCACAACTGTCTGTTGCCTTGCCCAGTTCTGACATGGAATATTCGATAAATCCAAACTAGTGATCCATATGCTTGACATTTTGATGGTCATTGAGAAAATTGAATTTCTTGTCAGATCAATCTGAAACTATTGCACTGGGTTTTGCAACACGTAATGTGTATACTCTGCAAATATTCTAAATACAAATCTATTGATATCTGTGCTGAATGCTATTATTGATTGAAAATAAAATCCAATTTATTCTAAATTAAAAGAAGTCTTGGCACATGCTCTCTCTGTAGAAAGGAAATCGTGTCTAGGTTTCTCAACCAGCCACCAAGTAATCCAAGGAAATCTGAAAGGTTCAAAATACTTGTTCTTCTAGAAAACCCAATAAATCACATATTTACATGTTGGGAAAAAGGATTATGAGATCTACCTGAGAAGCCACAAGATACATCCACACTAAGTCAACCCATCAAACCTTGATACATCTCATCAAACGTTCAGGAAAATATGCACATGACATCGATCTGACCCAGTTCCGAAATCCATGGTTTCTTGTGGTCAAAAGGAAACCTATATCGGTTTGATATTGATCAATCCAACAAAAGTCAGGTTGTCCATTCTCAACATATCCAAAGACCCAAGATCCATGTTTGATTGCAGCAAGAAGATTGCCTGTTTGGAAATTGATCACGTGGAAGCCAAGATCTGAGGGGGTGTTAACGGATGACAGACAGCCACTACAGACAAATACAGACACTAATACCATAAAAGCCCAAACTCAGTGTATGACTGGTCAAGCAAGTATTCACCATTGCAAACATCCCTGGACATAAAATTATTCCAGAATTCACCTAATATTGGAAAAGGTGCTTTGATCCATACATAACTGTAGGATATATCAGGAGCGATGGTTCCCATTGACTCGGTGCTGAGTTGGAACAGATCATGACTTTCATGACCATGCCTTGTCCAGATTACTGATGTCCAACTATCTTGGCTTAATTTAGAGACTGACCACTAGGACATGGTCAGTAAGTACCGTACATAATGCAAGCATTAACCCTCTCCCTGCTGCAGGCAACCGGAGATGCCCTAAAGAAATGTGTTTGTGCATAATCCAGCAGGGAGAGAGTTAATTGAAGGGCTGGACACATTGGGAAAATGTCTAATCAAAGTTGCATCTGGTTTATAACAGAGATACAATGAGTATGGCAAGTATTATTATCTTGAACCATGTTGCTGATCATTATCATTACATGCATACATAGCTGTCCAAGTACAACAACAACAACAACAATGGCAACATTCTGAACTATTAATAAATTATTTCCAAGTATTACAGAACATATGTAAACACCTTCTTGTTTGATTTTGAAAGACATCATCATTTCTAGCCATTAGTGATAACCAACAGATTAACTACTTCCAAGCCAATAGCTCTATAAAGTATAAGGTGACACAATAACAAATCAACATGATTAGCAACTCATTGTAAAGTACAGCCGTAGCTCATCTATCTCCTCACGCACCAGATAGTTACAGCTGCACTGTATCCCCTTACCCTTATCTCACCCACATCTCTCCTTATTGCCCAATATCTCACCACATTTCAACTTGCAACAGGCTTTTCAATGTTTGCCAGTGTTCAACACTGACAGCAATATTCTGGTCAGTAATTCACGATTTCTGATACACCATCTTGTATAAAACAGCTGGCATTTCACACACACCATAATAAGATGATAACATTGCAAGTTGTTGACATTGCATAAATCACCCATTCCTAAAAATGGAAAGCAACAATGGTAGCATTGTATGTCCTATCTGAGCGTGTCGGGTCTGGCTTCCATTGTATTGATAGTATGCACCTAATAGTACTGCACCGCTATGACCATGATGAGTTAGTGCAACTGGCTTTGCATATCACACACAGTTCTACACAGTGCACCAATCTTGTCGTAATTTCACCTATCAGTAATACACTTCTATTTTCATACACATGAAGATCCAATCTCATAATGATGTTTTCTCAAAATGATAATTTAATTATTTTCACAGAACAGATGCAAATAGTAAGTCCCTAAAACTAAGGGCTCATTTTGTGTGAAATGATGGGATGGTTGTGTAACTGAGGGCATACAGTGTGGATAGGTTCCCATACAGTACAGTGCTGTACAGACATAAAGGATCTCCACAACCTTGTGTAATGCCTCCAATGACCTTGATATGACCTTCAGAAAGATGTCGCAATTGTCTTCCAGGAGTACTTGTAGGTAGCACAGTATACCGGTAATGCATCTTCTCGGTCAATATTGTTTTTCTGATGGTTTCTTGCCTTGCATGCCAATAGCAAACTGAATATAATGCCATTGTTAGAAGTAGGAGATGAAGCTGCATCTTTTTATTGCCAATCAAACAGATGACCATGCAGGTCCTGGGATTTGAGTCCGAGTTGCTGGATTGTGAGTCCAATGTTCTACCGACTGCCAAATAGGTAACCCTGCTGACCGAGACCAGTAGGAGCATCTCATATCACACCCAGCTACACTATCATGCCTATATTTAATGCAAAAGAGCAGTAATATTCCATATATACCAGAATTGGTACTGAAAGCTCTGCCAACCTTGTAGTATGTTATTAACTTCAGAAAGATTATCATGGTTATAGAAGACAATTATTTCTGAAGAATATATATCAAAATATTTTCTTACTAAAACGTTTACACATTTTAGCACCAGGCGATTGGCTAAAACATCGACACGTGACAAAATTTTACACAATAATTGTTGCGTTAATACTTGTGTAAACTTTACAAAAAGTTTCAACTTACATGTATACTTTTGCCAAAACTACTTTCATTGGAATGTCAGCATTGTTATTTTACGTCACGGGTGTCATCGACTACAATGTCATGTGACATCACAGTGGAATCGGTTGCATCAATGGATCTTTTTAATTTATGCTTAATTTCCTTTAGCTACAAGTTTTCATGACTAGATTGTGTGTACATGTACTTCCTCTAATAACGAACTGAATCCAAAGTCATACCTGCTTCCAGTCACGGCCATTATCAGAACAAGAATCATGTCGAACCAGCTGCTAAAGGTTTAACAAGCTCGTCACAGCAGCAGTAGTTTGTACATCGATAAACAGTTATTAAAATATGCATTTTAATGTGCAGAATATCGCTAATGCCTCTCACAAACTCCTACCTTCATGTTGTTTTAATAACTGTTCCTTTCTGATCATATTTACATAGCAAATGCTCTACATAAAAACAAGTTGACTATCCGATGACCTCACTGATTGTATTAATGCACAACTGTTCATAAAATTATCACTGCTGTTAGAAATTAATTCGTTAGAAATTACAAGATTTTATCGTTGTTCACTGGAGTATGAACGATTTTAAAGTGCTGGTTAAACTCTAGTGAGAATGTCGGAGCTTGTGAAGAACCATTCCAGAACCATTCCATATGTCAATGCTAAAAGTGGTACAGGGAGTGGTATGCGTTGGCATTGGTCCTTGGAACGGGTTCCATAGATAGTGAAAAGGAACTGAAGCCATTTCAAAACTGACCATGAATAATCAACTGATGTCACAAAATGGACACATGATAATGAAATGAAGCCATTGTAAAGCAGCATCAGTACAAAACAACAGGATCATTACACAGAAGATTGCAACACCATGTTGACCTGTCAGCAATCAGAAATCAATACTTCCAGATCAGAAATCAATACTTCCAGATCAGAAATCAATACTTCCACATCAGAAATCAATACTTCCAGATCAGAAATAAATACTTCCACATCAGAAATCAATACTTCCAGATCAGAAATCAATACTTCCACATCAGAAACCAATAGTTCCTTCGTGATATTGCAAGTCACTTCTTCTACAGAAATACCACAAAGATTGTACATAAATTAAAATGTTAAACATTTAAAGTTGAGGCAAAATTTTAATTGTTTTGGGTGTGAGTACCAAAGAGAACCAAGGACCACCACTAATGAAATTAAATATGCCAGTGACCACTGAAGATAAAGAGTGCAAATCCATTGGGAGACAGTAAGCACTACATTGGAGAAGTGAGTAGAAGTGTGCATGCATTATGCTATCAGTGAATACCAGTGATTATCAATCAACAACTATATCATTGAGCACTAGCGAGTACAAGAGACAGTACCAGTCTTGTACAATTTCCTGAATACATCGTGAACCTTTGCCAAAATAATTAGCCTGCAAGTCTCTGAACCATCAGTACTCCCTTACCAATAACGGCAACGTAGCACTGCAAACCTCTAGACATTTACCTGCATATTACCAATAACGGCAATGTAGCACTGCAAACCTCTAGACATTTACCTGCATATTACCAATAACGGCAATGTGATTTACCTGCATATTACCAATAACGTCAACGTAGCACTGCAAACCTCTAGACATTTACCTGCATATTACCAATAACGGCAACGTAGCACTGCAAACCTCTAGACATTTACCTGCATATTACCAATAACGGCAGCGTAGCATTGCAAACCTCTAGACATTTACCTTCATATTACCAATAACGGCAGCGTAGCATTGCAAACCTCTAGACATTTACCTGCATATTACCCAATAATGGCAATGTAGCACTGCAAATCTCTAGACATTTACCTGCATATTACCAATAACGACAACGTAGCACTGCAAACCTCTAGACATTTACCTGCATATTACCAATAACGGCAATGTAGCACTGCATATTACCAATAACGGCAATGTAGCACTGCAAACCTCTAGACATTTACCTGCATATTACCAATAATGGCAACGTAGCACTGCAAACCTCTAGACATTTACCAGCATATTAGCAGCAAAGCTTTCACATTCAATGTGTCCAATATAATCTACTTATACAGATAGCTATATGCCTTTAGATCTTGTGTTAATCATAATGTGTGTTATTAAAGTGTATTATAAAATCATAAAATATGGATATAATATGATCATTGAATAGCTATCAAACAGGTTACTAGATATGACTCAGTGCTATCTAATTTAGAGAATATGTGTCCAAATATGTTTTGACCAATATTTATTGTATTTATAAGTAAAGTAAAATTGTATCTCTATTTTACATAATTAGTCCATAAACAAACAAATTCCAAGGTCAGGTGGTTTGCATGGAGCCACCTAAATGGATGATGTGCCTCGTTACTATGCTCACCAGACAGAGCCTTCAAGGTACATAAAGCATCACAGTGATAAATTCAAACTTCATCTCCCCGACTCGACCAACCATGTCACAACTCATTGAACATAAATAGTCTACAACAGGCGAAGTCTAACCCTGAACTCCCAGTATTCCTATCTCTCTACATGCGAAGATGCCAACCATAGATCAACACGATATATTCAGGATTTTCTAATTCCTTTCTCATCCTTTCCTTCCCTGCCTCATCTCATGGCTGAGCACCTTCTGATGGAGGAAGGCCATCAACTAAGCCAGTTCCCCTACGGTCATGTCGCCACATCAGCAGTATCGCACAGAACCCATACAGGGCCCATTGACTAAGCCAGTTCCCCTATGGTCAAGTCGTAACAACAGCAGTGTCGTACAGAACCCATACAGGGCCCATCGACTAAGCCAGTTTCCCTATGGTCAAGTCGTAAAAACAGCAGTATTGCACAGAACCCATACAGGGCCCATCGACTAAACCAGTACCTACTTACTTTGGAAAAGGTTCACATTGCATTTACGTATTTATGAAATAGTAGAGGGCACTCACTAGACTGAGCCAGTTCGCCTACAGTCATGTCATCACGTCAGCAGTATCATACAGAACCCATACAGGGCCTCATTATCCAGATCATCAACCTCTGCCCTGGACCCAATCATCTGCCTCTGGTCCAACAGAGGGTCCAGGCACCAAACACAGCAGCAGAGGAGGTCTGCAGGGTCCAATGGGTCCAACTGTCCAATCGGAAGCATAGACCTGCATGCAGTTTCCCATTTCCTTCATCATCATTACCTGTCAGTTATGGGTCACTGTTTCTTAGATATTCTTTCATCGGGGTGAACGGAGCAGACACATTTAGAATGGCTAGCAGAAAAACCAGTCGCGGACGAGTCTAAATGGACAATTGAAAAATGGACGTGAATAGGTCCTCGTGGGATTATTACAGTGTTAATGGGCAGCACTGGTGTAGTCCCTCAATCAGGATTCACTTTTCTCATCTGTATTATTTCTGGATTAGTTCATCATCATTATCACTCTGCTGTTGGCGGGACAGATATTTTAGTGTGAACATATATATTGCTCGATTGATAACATAAACAAATTCTATGACCATGATAAATTATGTATTCAAGGAAGAAATTATTAAAGTACACAAAAAAATCTAAAATAGTAATATATTAGGAAATGTAAGCATGTAATTCAAAGCAAAACTTTAAAATGTTAAACATTATTCTAAATTCTAGCATTTTGTACATCATGTAAACAAATATAAACTGTAAAAACTGCCAGTATATGGCAACAGATATAAGTAATTGGTTGGTGATTCAGTTCTTCCCATCAATATGAACATAATCTCAAAAGTTTACATAGAGAATACACACATAGTACAGCAGATTGGAAAGGGCATGACGCATGCAGCATATGGTGAGAAAGGCAATTTGTATCCCATGTGTTGCCATCCTAGCTAATGTGTGCTACACCTCTGTATATGTACACACCCTTTATATTCATCAGGTATACTCGTACTACTGTAAACAATGTGCTAGTCTGTGTCCACAAGTTCAATTCAATACATGAAATAAACAACTCAAAATTCTGAGGAACCAATTATATTAGTTTCATGTTTAACATGAAACAAAATAGAGAAATATAAGAAAACTATTAATAATTCAAGATATCTCAGGGATGTTGAAGTCTATTTCATTATGACACCTAAGGATACTTCAGATGTGGGTATTAACTTGTTCATGAAAGAGAACTGGGTATTACGACTCTAGAACAAAAGCTAACTATTTTCCATCCATGAAACAAAGCTTTGAAGATATATCCATGATCTACTTCAAGCTTCTGAACAGGAGCATAAATAGTCCAGCAGAATATTACTGGCACACTTAGACAAATACCCTTAATGCCTTGGCCAAACAAAAGCTTGTCAGATCCATGACACCACTAAGCAGCCTTAGATGTGCTTTAGAAATCAGGCCTACATTCAAACCATCTCGTACAATCAATACACGCAACTGTATTTAAAAGTAGAATGTATTGGAACAAGTCTCTTCAGACAAAGACGGAACTTCCTGTTGTAGAAAGCTTTAAATAAAGTCTCCTAGGTCAAAGGTAGCACTTCCTGTGATTGTGAGGTCAAACCTAGCATGTTCTCTTGTGGGAGGTTTCCTATATCAGTATATAGGGAAAAGGAGAAAAAACAGCTTTAGAAAAATGGCCTCTGTAGTGTGTCTAGTGACATGAGATGCACTCAATACTGTTACCACGCCCAAGTGTTACCAAGTCCTGGGCTTCAAATACTTAGTGCCACAAATATGAAATAGCGCAGCAGAATTATATATAAATGAGTACCCTTGCAGGTCACCTATATTTCCTGTAGACTATAAATAAAGAAATGTCATTTCTGTCTTACATTTTTTTTTTATCTATGAATGTAAAATTCTACCTTTTCTAGATTCATGAATCAACCATGTTAGCAAAACTGAATAGTGATAACCAGCTTATAAAGAAAGCAGGGAGGTTTGTTTTTCATGGGCACCACCATTTTGTTACTTTAATAGTTTTTTGGCCACACTTGGCTCATTCCAATTACACTCATCAACCAATCAATTGGAAGTAACAGTAACATGTGCGACTGAATCGTCTGCTCACAGAAAATAACTTAACAAACGGGGGATAATAAACATCTTCAGACCAAATGACAACGTCTGATTAACCAAAAGACAAAATAGCGAAACTACAATCAATTCAACGCATACCAAATCTCAACCCAATACATTTATGAAGACGTCACACACCCCTAAAAATATTATTGCGTTTTTACACCAATCTCCAAAATGAAAACAAAATTGTGGAAATAAAAAATTCATGAAAGATTCTCATGCCTATTTCAATAAACCTGGATAAAACTAGAACTTTTTGCAATCAAGAAGTACCAGGTAACCTAAATAAATCACATTTCATGTTATCTATAGCCTTTTAACACACCTTTTTGGGAAAAAGGTAGCACTTTATGCCATGAGAATGTCTAATATAGCATTTCCTGCTGTCTTATAGCCTTTCAATACACCTCCTTGGGAAAAAATGTAGTATAGCACTTTATGCCATGAGAAGGTCTAAGATAGCATTTCCTGTTGTCTGGAAGATTCCAATAAGTCGGTGTAAGATTCATGTGAAGTGAAAATGTGGCACTGCCCTTTTCCAATCAGACTTCAGTTGATGAAATCTATGGGACCCATCACTGCGCACAAAATAACAGATCAGCCTGTTCTGAATCAATTACTTAAAACATTTTCCCAATTATACTGGTCGACTTTGCCATGTAAGATGTCCAGGAGGAGATTTTCTCTGTATCTAGCGCGAAGTGCACCATCAACTGCTTGTACATCCAATAGCAACTGAGAAAGAATTCGATAAAACTCACAGAAAGCAAATGTCCTCTCCCACTAATTCCTTTAAGAACAATTCATGCTTTTCTTCAATTGCTATAAAGTAAATACTCGACAATTGCTATAAAGTAAATACTCTACATGTTATGTGTGTAATGTGGGCAATTATTAAATGCTTAGTGAATTCTTATTACTATGAGAAAACAACTGATGAGAAATTGTAAAATTACAATTTTATTAAAATTTTACCCATGTAAAGTAAGGATTAATATATATATTGCATGCTTGGCATTTAATGTTATGGATTTCTGTCGTCAGAATTTTCTTTTTTTATATCATTTAGCAAACTATTGGTATTTATTTATTTAATTTGTCATTTACCATGTTTACCACAACAATATGTTGGTAAGATCTTTTTGTTTGCCATCATAATAACATAAAATAAATGAGAAATGTACAACACTAGAATTTGAATAATTATGAAGAATAATCAAAGGTTATGTACAAAATTAATATTTAATATAAACAGAAGAACAATATAATGTAGATTAGAAATATTTTTGCTATTTACCTAAATTACCACAATAAAATGTTTATCAAGTAAGATCCTTTCGGTTGCTGAATAAGAAATGTATAACACTAGAATTTGAATAGTTACAAAGAATAATCAAAGGTTATACCATTTATATTTAAAATAAACGGAGGAACAATGCGGTATAATGTAGATTAGAAATATATTAAATATGCAAGTGATCTCTGCCTCAACAAGAATTCAGGAAATTGCAAGTCAAGATGATGGCCTGGTGATTTGAATTTCATTACTTTTACTCGCTAATCCAATACTGGTGGTTACCAGGTTTGAGGAGCAGTACCAAGGGACTACTTTCCAACCTGTGAACCGTTACCTGTGCCTCGGAGCCATAAACTACATGTGAGGCGTGTTTCTATAGGGACACATCAAGAGCACAAACTTGGCCAATCACGTTACCCGGGGCCATCAGTATTCTTTTCATCATGTCATCAGAGTTTGCCCAAGTTCTAATGTCACTAGTAACATAGAACAAATGGATTTTACCACATGAGGATTAATACAAATTGCAGTGAGACCAAACGACTGATTACCGATAGCTGACGCTCTGACATGTGAAATCCAGCTGTCGATGAAACAACCACCTGCGAATCCTCAATGCCCAATGCTGTCATCCTTCCCAATTCAATATCTTAAACTACCACATATTTCTCGAAATTCCTCCTGGGTATGTCTGTATAGACATGGAAGTGTCACAAAACGAGTGAAGAAATAATTGACCCACAAGATGGAAATTTACTCCAAAGATTAGTAGAAAGTGGCGTAAATGGACCTTTTGATCACATTACAGGCTTTACTCTGAAGGCCTTCTCTGGATCTGCAATGCTGGCTATTAAATCAGCTATGAGGACCTTTTCATTGATAACCACCATTGGGATGAGTCTTGTGGCAGGCATGTTTAGCTACATAACCAAGGCCAACATCACAGCTTTTCCAGTAAAAGTAAAATCCAAAGGCTGGCCATGAAGCAGAACCAAAGGGCTCTTCAGGAACAAACACAATTACAGCAGAGAAAAGTTAACCTTCAGAGACGTTAATAAAGTGAGTTGTCCTAACTTTACAAAAGTTTTGTAATAAAGAAGTCTCCCGGTCTAACACCGATACCAGACCTATTCCCAAGAAAAATTAACCGCTGTTTGTACAAGGTGGGTGTTTGCCATGTCATGACTTAGTGGGATTATCTCAGCGTTTTGTGTTCAAACGGTTTGACAGAGTTTGACATTTAGAATGGATACTTGTCAGAAATGAACACTTCAATGATTTGGCCAACAGGTCATTGAGGACATTTCCAATGGAATTCTCTATCATGCAATGACTTTTTCACTGGGAAGGAAATGATTCTAAATTAAGTACATGCCATTCCATTAGCCACATTTTATGACAGCAAGCAAGGTGTTTCATATTGGTCCATGTTTCATCATTGATTTACTAGTAATCAATATATGGTAAAAAATAATACCTTTTGAACAATTCCCTGTTTATTTCAACTTCAATATCAGTAGAGATGGAATATTTGCTTGTTTTTATTAGATTTTGTCTTTTATGGACTAACCAAGGAAACAATAAAATGAAATTGGATTTGGAATAAGTGGCACAAACAAAACCAGATCAAAATGTTGTGCGTTTTACTGCTGCACCAGCTCATTCTGTGCTTTCTCAACGACATTAGAGCTGGAAATGTTTGAGAAATATATCGACTTTTATTTCTTTGGTGGGGTTTGCATAATAATAACTACTTTATTAAGTCTCTGTCAGCACAAGAGAAGTCAACATTAACACCAGCAAATAACTTTCCGCTGAATGGTGCCTCAAAGAATCAGAAGTAGACACTGTGGTGCCATAGAAACTCATCAGTCTACAAACCATAACATTATATAACCATAAGAGTTTGAATACCATGATTTACACACACACACACAAACGCCCACAAACACCACACACACAACCAAGCACACACACACACACACAACCAAGCACACACACACACGCACACATACACACACGCAAACACACACACACACACACACACACAACAACGACAACCACACACACACAACCACACACACATGCATTCATCCATGCACACACTCACGCATCATTGCACTACCTTCAGGAAATCGGTAATTACAAACTGGCACAGATCCGAGAACTGCTGAAATCAGAGATAGACGAAGCAAACAGAATCCGAAGTTGTCTCCCCACATGTATAGAATCATACTACCTCCCTTTGATAACCCTGGTTTCACCGGAGATCAAGACAAAGTAACTCAATTAGTGGTCATCAGGACTTTATCCTGGTCAAGTCTCAAGTACAACTCTACACAACTATACTAATTATCCCCAGAGATTATTTGTAGGGTTTATCATGCATAATATTATCTATCCCTTCGCCTTGATTCGTAGACTCTCATCAATCACTTCCGTGCCAAGCAGATGTATCGATAAGACTACTTTGCATTGGAAGAACGTTGGTTGGTATCATTAAAACAGGCATTTAATTGGTATATGAATCCATATGCGGAAAGATATTAAGAAAATATGGCAAATATTCTAGATGTGGTCAGTTTAGATATACGTGTCCCCTCAATATAAGGCTGTTCGATATAGAGCGGATTCAGATATAAGGCTGGGTCAGATGTGGATCCCATTTTTATTTTTGTTAT
>JAUTBQ010021344.1:0-18950 GCA_032361185.1 Lepetodrilus ovalis
TATATACATATACACATAGTATATATATAGCATCGACCTAAATGCAGACATAATAAATATCGTTATTGAAAACATAAAAGGTTATTAATGAAAATAATTACAATACGGTTTTCACAAGATTTCTATCTAAATTGAATTCATCACAATAGTTTGTTTTCATATTAATTTCGTACTTTGTTGTCGTGTATATCAATACATTATATTTGGAAGGCACTTTCAGGAAATATGGGTTAATACACATGTGTAGTAAATTATTTTCAAAACACGTCATCTGTTTGTTATTGAGATCGTATTATTTTCATTCGTTTACTTGAACAATACCACACGTGGAAAAATACTTCAAGACATAGAAAGAGAGTGTTTGCCATTGCATAATGCTCATCGATTTATCAATCCTGTAATTTTGCCGAATTTATAATTCGTCCACAAATCTGAACAAATTCAGTCGGGAAAGCGCATGGAGGTATATTTTTCTTTCCGTAGATCTATCTGTTGTTCACCTGACTGGAAATTCGTTTATTGTGACAACACACGGTACGCGAATGTTTCTGATTGAGGTGCGAATTAAACGTGATATTTATTCTCATTAGAAAGCCAGTTCGTAATTACTGAGTTCGCTGCTCTTAAACTATATCGTTATGGGGCGACTTGACAGTGCATGATGCATAAGAGGTCCTGGCCCGCTCCAATAAAAGCACGCAGAGATTGCGGCAAACTCCCCACTGGTTTCATATTCTGTAACAGAATATCATGGGATGGATTCCTAATTAAAACGTCGAACGAATGCCCGTACCATTATATAGCCAAATGCAGCATTATATTGAAGGCTGGAATACAACTGTAATCCCTTTCTGTCATCCAGTGTGGATAGGGTCTGCCTGATATAATCCGTCATTGAACGGCATAATTCTGCTGATGAGATTGTCATCAGGTTTCTGTAAGATTATTGCAGTTGTCAGACAGGGTGGCCAATTGCGCCCACGTTCTTTTCATGTATAATCCAGCATGTTCAGTAAATAGAGAGAGTGTTCATTTTTTTTTTTTTAAAGAAGAAAAGAAGTAGGCCTATTTTGTGTTTGCTATTGACATAGAAATAGAAAAATAAATTAACTAATATATGTCAAAATGAACAGATATGTTTAGCTACTAGCTTAAAATTTGATTTAAAAAATGAACAAATAAATGTCCTGATGAGCAAATATTTCTAGGAACTGGCATTAAAGATGAACCAATATATGTCAAGATGAGCAAATGTTTTTAGATACTAGCATAAACAAACGAACAAATATATGTCAAGTTAAGAAAACAACATTTATTTATGGATTGACAGTTTTAAAAAGCACACATCAATAAACGTTGTTTCAGAAATATAACGTGATCTCAATGATGAGATGAAGGTTGATTTTGTCACTCAAGTGTATATCTTCGTACAAGAAAAAAAATGCTTTTCATAGATTCATATTGAATCTACTTTGTATAGTTGCACTGGACTTATTTAATCAAACATTAAGTTCCTGCAGCTTTTGTAACCGCATTAGCGTGTCCAATTAGGTTCTGATAGTACAATGAATATGGAGATGTATTTCAATCGTTCATACCAACATTCATCGATATATTTTTAATAATGCATTTTTGCATCATTTGTTTCTTTAATATTGTAATTTAACATCTTCTCTTTTTTTTTTAAGAAGATATTTAGAGCCGCTTTCAATATTCGTTCACTTATATCACGGCTTCTTTCTACTCGTAATGCAAATATAGTTAATATCTCACACCTGGCTTAGACAAATCCATAAGTGAAATAAAATAATCATTAAAAGAAATGTGCACTTTTTATTTTATTTCTCATAATTATAGCATCTTACTTTGTTCATTATTCAGTTGATTAAAATCGTCAGCAAAATTATGGTAATGACTCGCTCTGGCAGATTTGTAATACCAGTTGATTCGATCGGCGTCTGTCAAGCCTTCACATTTCACCTGAAAATGACACCTTACAATTTATCTCAATCCGTCCCTGTCAATACGGTGTATCTCATCTAGGGTTGTTAATAACAACTAGTTATGGACCCGGCCACACAACTGTGTTATACAGTCGCGTGATGATACGTGGATTGCATGCGTCACGGAGTTGATATGAAGGTTTGAACAGTGTCTTGTAATAATAATAATAATAATAATAATAATAATAATAGTTGTAAAGATACACAATGTACACATTTATATTGAGCCAAACCCACGCTCGAAAGCATGCTCATAGCGTTCTATAATATATACTAGTCTGGGTATCCTTTCAAAAAGCTCTCTTATCCACAAAGAGACCATATATAGCGCTCTCTTTGCAGTGTATTAGCTATCGGCAAAGAGAGCGCTAGTGGATAAGAGAGCTTCGTGAAAGGATACTCTGGTCAATGGGTATGTGTGCCCTCATTTCCTCTTGAATTCCCTGGGGAGTATTCAACCCAAACTGTCCATCTCATCCTTCCGGGTACCCATTCCATGTTGGGTGAACAGAGGCTTGCTCGAACTAAGCCAATTGCCTAAGGTGAGTCCACAATTCTTTCAACCTGCGATTTAATATGGGGCAGGAACGAATCCTAGATACTCTCAGGTTCTCGGTCACCCATCCACGAACCAGCCGAGCTCGTAAGTGTGGTTAGGTTTTTAAAGGATTATTGAATAAACTGACGGGTAATCGCGTATAATGATATACTTGAGGAATTTATTTCGTTAAATATATGCTATGTTACATATTTTCTTCAATTTGATTATTATGTTTACATGTATTCAGATAAGGATAATTACGTATGACTTTTGAAAGTAAATTTTTGTTGGTTCTTATGATACCACAGGGTAGATGGTCATAAAAGCAAGCAGAACGGGTCTCATGGTAAAAACGTATACTAAATGTAATAATACAATACATGTATACTAGTACGTTGTATTCTGCATGCACTATTGTTTTGTAATTGCTGACGGTAATCATGCACAGACGTTATATTCAAACTGATACACATGTGAAAGGTTTGCTTTGTGTCTTAGTATTCCTGATATCAAAACGATAACAGTACTAATTCCAGTCAATATTTGCCATTTCAGAAGTCAATTTATGTCAACGATAATGCAGGTTGATTTGATATCAATATTAGTTTCTCATTACTCGGATTGCCATTATGAATAACTTGAATAATTAACACATCTAGCTCTGCGTTTTGAAAACTAATGAATGTCTTTAATCGCGGCGAATACATCACCACTGTCTGTTCGCGAAGGAACGTTTTGTCAGCCAACTCTCGACTCGGTTCCTTAAATGACAAACTCAACATGGTAATCATAGTTCTAAATCACGCCTATAAAATACCAATGAGCGCATCAAGTTGGAGCGATCCATAAAGCTCTCTGTTTCTCATAAATAAAGGAATCGTACATCACATCACGTAGCAGTAGCACCACCAGACCCCTTCAATCCTCGCGGGCTAGAATTACTATGCCAATAGCGTTCGGCGAGCTTATTGTGAATGGGCGTAGGGGCCTCGCGCATTAAGGGCTCAATAAATCTAACTAACACCAGGGAATAAGAGGGCAAAGTCAATAGCAAATGCATAAAAGATCATCAAACTCGGAGCTCGACTTGATTGATTGTTGTTCGTCGCTATTCTGTGCATCCAAATCGAATCAATTGTATTTGTCATTGCGCCCCGTAACGCGGAGGTCAATCACAAGTGCAAGACACATACTCGCAAAGATCAGGAAATGTGCTTCTGAAGGGCGCGATCTTTGCCTCCTAGGGGTCGTCGGTGAGATTTTTAGCGGCGGAGGTTAGTTCCGGGGTTCAAAACAATAAGTTAGAGGTCATAAGACATGTCGAAAAGGTGTCATGTTCAATTAGCTAATTGCCCGTGGCAAATTGTAGCGTTGACACCTTCGTGATTTGCAGGGAAGACGTCGAATTCGATATTCTTGACAGTTATTCCTATGCAGGTAAACACAATGGTTCGTGGCCTATTCTTATTCATATTGGCGCATGCTAACTGTAGCCTAACTTGACGTCACATAAATATATACATGAATAGAATCCAATTGCTAAAGTGTCGGAAGTGTGATTCCAGAAATGGAACAGTATTTGGAATTAGTGTTTGGTCCTTTTCCATTGAGCTATCATATATCCATAGTCTGTGCCCACATACGTCATTAGATCAAACAGCAAACGTTGGAATGCATTCCTAACTTATTGAATTACATGTCTAATGCATGTTTTGTCGTTTATGTTATTATTATTTTTATGTCGTAATTGGGTTTAATTTCTATCAGCTTTCAAGAGTGTTTCGCTCATATCATAGTTCGTCAATTTCTACAAAAGGAAACCTGCAACACCCGTGGCGTTAAGTGTTGAAATGGACCTGGATATCAATTCTCGAAACTCTCATATCCACTATGATACCATAGCGCTCTCGTAAGTGCACGAGCTCCATGTACAAGAGATCGCTACGAGAGTGCTTATGGTCTCGTAGAAGATACGAGAGCTTAGAGAAATGATACCCTGAATGGAACCAGGGACGACAACTGCGACGTCGAACAACACAAACCCAACCAGTATTCGACTTCTACCTATACCTAGCTCCTATACCTCTCCTACAAGAACAGAGTGCGACGACGACTTTACACTCTAAATTATCATAAAGGCGTAAATGCATGGTTGGGTATGTAGCACAGCATGACAGGGCATATTATCAGCTCAGATAAGTGCTTCTGAGACCTAAGGTGAGACAAACCCCAGATGCCTGACAGCCCTTAAGGCACCGACCCCCTGCAGCGTCCTCCATAACAGCAGCGTATGGACACCACAATCAGGCCTGGCCCTTAGCCGTCGACTTCATCAAAACTTGCCTTGACACCGAAATGTATAGTTTTTACGTGTGCGCGTGTAAATACATAACAAGCTAACGGAGAAGCCATAGATGCACGTATAAATCAGATTAATATATAAAATACAATAAATATTTTTAAAATATATATGACAAGAATGGAGACGATCTTCGCATATGAACATCAAATAGTATAGTAGTTTGTAGACTAGCAACGCTTTGTGCAGGGGGACCCGCGCCCCTGCGTTGACGGAGTGGCAGGTCAAGTGCGGTCGGTGGACACTGCCCATTTTGTCCGCGAGCTCCATTAGCGGCGCACGTGCGGTCCCTCGGGTGGTCAGATTCTAATGACCATCGTGCGGTCGTCACGTGACCTCCACCCGGGGTCTGCGGTACGGCAGGTGATGGAGTCGGCACATGCCGCACGTCGTGTGAGGAGCTCGGACACAGTTTCGTACGATAAGTGGGAGGGAGGAGGGTGTCGCTGTACGGTGACACGATAAATGACATTAAATTATTCGTGAATTGTTGAAGAATTGAAATATGTTATAGCAATGGGTGATCTCTTTAGTTTCAGTAAGTGTGATCACCAGGTTGTGATCAAGTCAGGAATGATCAGTAAGGGCTGCATCTTTCTAGTCATTGAAACAGTGTTTGTACATGTATTATAGATAGCTTTTCAAATCGTCATTTGGCTTCTGTATAGTTTTCAGTTAATGACTATATAGTTTTAATGGTTTCTGTTGTTATTATGTGTTAACCAAACGCTTGTTCGTTTTATAATATACGCTACCTTAGCGTTATTCAAATGAACATGTGCAATTTGAGGTAATACAGCGTATTAGTAATTGCTTTATGTTGCAGGTTTCTGACAAGCTTTTATTAAAACAATAGTTACCTATTGACCAAACTATTTGGAATTTCCGCATATATGTGCACATTTTACATCTTGGAATGATTGAATTGTGGGCTGTGATTGTTTCATTTAATTCCTATTGCTTTTATTGCTGTCGACAAGAACATACATTGCTTGCTCTCTCTCTCTCTCTCTCTCTCTCTCTCTCTCTCTCTCTCTCTCGCTCTCTCTCTCACTCTCTCTCTCTATCTCTTTCTCTCGATAATAAAAGCAATTACTATACCTATCCTTTACGGAAAACATTCAGAAAATCGCTTAGTTTGCTAGTGATTACATTTGTCTTAAATTATGTGTAGATGTTGTAATACCCAGACAACACAAATCAGTTTCTGTTACAAAAACAGGAAATAGTATTTCTATTTACGCATTCCTTCTTATAACGTCCGAGCTTTGCAAACGTACATACAACCAGAGCAGAAGGCTGCTATGAAAGTCCCATTGTTCCGGAAATCTTTCCAAACTTGACGTATTCAGATGAAAACTTGCCCAAACAAGCTCCACAGAAGAGCAAGAGAGAAAATATTGGCTTCAAATCGATACATTCTCATTCAAGGCATGTAAAAACGTTATCCCCATTCTATGTAGCTTTTCAGTCAGTCTCATAAAAGGATATGTAGTTGTATGGACGTTTGCAAAGAAGCCTCGCCTCGCCCTTTCATATAGGGCCAGTTGAAGCCGCAATTATCTCACCAACTGCAATGCTATAGAGAATATCTATTGTTCGTGTGTCGAGAGAATGATCGGCTTCTATAGTTCGTGTATCGAGGGAAAAGACGCTATAGTCAGAAGAAAGGAATATAGTAATTAGGTATTTGCAAACCAACAGAAAAAAAGCCGTGCGTACGTTAAGCTAGAACGTTTTCTATAAGACTTTCATAATACAAGATTTTGATTCCATGAATGGATGGATGAATGCCTAAATCGCTGTGTTTTTACAAGCACGCGCACGCGCACACGCACGCACACACACACACACACACACACACACACTGAACTATGATTAAGAAATTACCCACAACTAATTAGTTCACGAGACAGATGAACGTTCGTGTGTTTTCATACCTCTAAGAAAGATTTTGGATCTTCTATCATACGTATTTATATACAATCAGGCCCTGGTTTATTAGTTATTAATCATCTAAGATTTTGCAACAACTTAGGAATGTATTAGGTAAACGTTAGCTATAGAAAACCTAAAAGTTATTTACTATTCTTTACAACAGATCATAGTGAAACTCTTTTCCTATTTCGGAAAATTATCGAAATTGAGGGTATCATATTTGTAATTCTAAGATAAAAACGAGACATGTATTCTAAAGCGTTTAAAAAAACCACTATTGACATACATATATGTTTTTGCATAAATTGTTGTCTATCATCTCAATATGAATCGGCATAATGATCAATATCGCCAATATAGCAATATCAACTGAAGGAAGTTTGCCCACCTAGCTATATAGTGCCGCTTTGTCTCATATGTATTATCAATAGAACAATGCTAAAGGAATACTCGTATTCAACAGGTCAACAGACAAATATATCAAACGACAGGAAAACGACAAATAATGGCATCTTATTTATTTCCTAGTCACCAATCACGAGAACGCGACAACATTTTGATCAATTACAACCCGAAACAATATCAAACCACACAAGTGCAAAAGGCAAACACATTCATTGAAAATCATGTTACAATAAAACGATTATCTTTTTCAATTAGTAACGTGTTTGAACTGCTCAAAGATCATGCGTGAATTGAAACCTGAACCCTAAACAAATATTGGCAGAGCCCAGCATGGATCCAACGTCCCGCATTTATTGCCTGCATATGTCTCGCAGCTAATTATGCGGATCAAAGCAGCCACCAAATCAGTGAAGATGCGACCAAGGGGTGGACTGTCGACAACCGAAAAACTGACAAAAACGATTGTTTTGGGCATTTAACTAATGAAGGCTTTCTAGCCGTGTCGTCGAACTGTCACACAATTAGTTCTTGTGTGGTTGATGAACCTCTTTGATTGGGACATGGCGTCTTCCATCGCCGCACGTGCGTGTAATTTTCTTGTCAGTATGTACGACGCGCCATCGGCGGGGTCTTAAGCTGAAAGGGACGAATTTGGAGGTTTCAGGCTTCTCCTTGAAATCCAATCCTTAAGTGCTACATAATAATCATGTCTTGTGATGAGGAATAATCGAATTAGTCTTTCCTATCTCCGTGTATCTTATTTTTCTTGCTTGAAATCTGAAACTCTCTAACAAAGCCGCTTCCTCGTTGCCTTTTCTTGTCAGTATGATAGTCATTGAAAAACTTAAGTGAGTTAAACAAATATCTTACTCTTAACAATATTCATGATTGTAATTCACTATTGGAATACCTGAAAGAAATTAATAGGTCTACTCAGTAGACGGTTATGTGGCAAAGTTCATTACGAATGTAAGATATATAATTTTAAAGGCATATACTTATAGATATGTGTGGTTGTTTTGGGCTAGTTCTTAGGTACAAATGCAAAGTACATTCATTTGACATACATAAAAGCAGTTTTGTACTTCCAAGATCCTTTCCACTGCTGTATGGTAGACGGAACATTCCAAGAGTGTACAAACTAGCGGTCTGCATCTTGAACAGTGCTGAACAGTGGTTCGCTTCATACAAAAGGAGATAACTATAAACGTTCGGTTACTTTCATATATAAGATCATGATGCTTCAAAGACAAAATAATTTATGGGTCCATAACCGTAATTCATATAAAATATGAAATGTTTGTTAACTATCGAGTGTTTGGGAATAAGTGCATCAGTAAATAACAACTTGTGGGTGGACAAATAAAGCGTAATTAGTCTCAGATAGAAATTCGTTTGTCCGTTATATAGGTCAACCAGCCATGATAGTATGCCTTTAAAGTCTTCACTCCAAAGATATTCACGAATGCATTCCGCTATGATGATAAGTGAAAGAAAAGGTCGCGATCACAAAATTACTCTGACTAGAATCCATGAGGTTAGTTCAGTTTAATATGTGATTGGCTATCACTGAATTCTGTAAATATCACTGCACACAAGACCAAAACATCTCAGTGCAATGTAAATGCTCTTCAAATCTCAGCACCGAGCCAATTCCAGGTTTCGTGCTTCATTACAAGAAAAAGAAAAAAACCTTGTTAACATTTTACGGTTTGGATTGCGCTACTTGTCCTATGAGGTAACCTTTCAATAATGGCCTTGAGGTTTAGTATGGACCAAACGATCCAATCAGGCCAGGTTTTCCAGCATATCTTGGGTTATGGTAGTCCTCCTGGGGTGTCACCATATGGCGAAGAGGTCCATCCAATCCCGCCTGTCAGACACGGCCAATTATCTCAGTCACTGTCAGATTGCTCATACTATATTTTAACCTCGGCCCCCAATCACCAGTGAAACCATCCACTTCAAAAGAATACCAATGCTTTGTGGGTACTCGTTCGATTGACGAGTTCACTAAATATACACTCCAATGGGTCGTATGTGCTATATTTCACTGCTTCTGAAGGTTTTGTTTGTATGCAGTTCGAAGAAATGACGTGTCGAAGACAATGGGTCGTGGAACGTATCCCGAGGCAAGAGCCGTTCTCGTGGTCTCAGGTGGCATGGGCGAAACCTGCTTCAAGATTATTATGCACTACAACGTGATACCAATTACACCAGCCAAAAAAGTATCCTTAATGGTCAATCATGTGGTACTCCAAATGGTTACTAAGGTTATCATAACTTTAGAAACACTTATAATTATTCAGGAGCGAAAGAATGATGTTAATGCAGATGGTCTCTATAGTTTTTCATTTAATAATTCAAAGTAAAATTTGTGAAAGCTTGGCAGTTAAAACTATTCTCAAATCACGCCTTGTTAAAATTAATATTATCATATTTGTTCGCACCTTCAGTGTTCGGTCTATGTGTGAAAAAATACAAATTAATACACATTTACATTCAAATATCATCAATCAAACGGCGACTGTGGTGTCCTTAAAGATAATTAATGTAAAAAGTAAGACGCACCATCATACGTTATAAAATATCAAACTACGTTTAGTCATACTACAAAATGTTTATCACATTACGTTTGGTCATACAAGAAGAAGTTGGTCATAGTAGTATGTCTTATCCACGATATGTTAAACTGTTACCACTGGTGAAAACAGCTTTACATGATTATTCACTATCTAGACTAAGCCATCATACATTGGAAAGGTCACTGCCAGAAGACGTGGGTCAGATCAGTACCTTATCGACGGTATTTGGAAGTAACCACCGGTGCACATATTCTTATAATCGTATTCACTATCTAGACCAAGGCATGATTCTTAAGGTCATTGCTCGAAGACGTTGGTCAGAGTAGTTAGTACCTTATCCCCGATATGTTTGAATGCAGACTGACGCAAAAAGATTTAGTTTATTTAATATCTAGACAAATGCACGAATACGTTAGTCAGAGTAGGTGGTACGTTATCCATGATATTTGAACATGTAATGACGTAAAAAGTATTAACTTATTTAATATCTAGATCAAACCATCAATCACGGAGGTCATTGGAAATAGCGCTACAACAATAAGTGATGGCCTAAAGTAGGTTACCTAAAGCCAATGGAGACGATGTTGTTTGAATGTGGACACTTATACAAATAGCTTATTTACCGTCTAGACCAAACCATCGTTCATGAGGTCATTGGAAATAGCGTAGCAACAATAACCGATTGTACAAAGTAGATGACCAAAGGCAAGGAGACGGGGACTTGACCAGAAAGACACGAGTTCCGCGAGCTCGAGCAGGTGCACGTCGAGCTATACAGTTTCATGTATCTCATTTAAGAAGCAGCCGTTCTCGTAATGATCGTACGGGGACTAACATTCTCCAATCCGATGCATATACAGGTGTTAAAAGTTCACCCATTCACGTTAATTACCTTCAAATCAAGCAAATACGGCAAGGATATCACCTGGGTTTGACGGGACTAAAACCCAAGGTACCTAATTAGTCTTCGGCCGCCGTCCTCTCGTGCAATGTCCATGCAATTAATACTCGCTTTTCTAGGCGGTGCCAATACCAATATCGCGTCTCGTTGAAAAGATTGATATTTTTTTTCAAATATAAAAAAAAGTAATATCGAACTATATTTTTCAATAATATTTTTTTAAACTAATTTTAGACAAGGTGGTTTTCTTTATCCACTGTTTTTGGGAAATGTACATATTTTCTTTGGAAAAATTCAACTTAGAAGAATGAAGAAATCATTTTCTTTTCATACATTATTGTTGGAGCATTTCTCTACTTCCTTTGATGTGATTCTATGTCTATGGTACTTAACAGACGCGTTGTAGTCTTGTTTCTTTTGTCTTTGTTATCAATTTACTATTGACTCCTTTGTAGATTTGCATCATACATTACGACAGAGGTTTTTTATCGTTAAGAAAGCGCGCAGCTCATTTACTTGATGCATGTAAAATTGATCCCTGCATTTTAGCGTGATAGTGATGTATATAATAATAATAATAATAATAATAATAATAATAATAATAATATGTATTTTTAATGCGCTAGCCTCCATGCACAAGCCATCGTGACATGAATCCTATTCAGACATTTACCGGTCAATAAATGAACGCATACAAGAGTAGATCATTGATGTACTTTAAAATCAAACGCTTTTTCTTCTTCTAAAAACGTATACATTTGATTTGTATATACATGTATTAGTAAGTGTTTTATGGGAAACTAATGTTAAACTATGGATACATGCATAAGCATTACAACGCATTACCAGGAACTAGAACATAATGATATTGCCTATGTTAAATATTCTACATTACTTGATGTGTAGCACACAATACCGTTAACCAAAAATAATAGCCCTACATATATTGACATAAACTCAATTGATTATGATGAATTGAAATCTGTTATACGTTAGTTAAACACATATTAGCAACACGTGGGTTTAGAACGTGTGTGTACAGTAGACATAATGTTACAGATCCAATTTTCGATACTCAGGTGTTACAAGGTACATATTGCTTGATCACGTAGTAAATGAAAAATAAACACACGCGGATTACAATGTTATATTTTAAAAGAAATTAATATCCCTGTAATGTAACGGATACCAAAATAGTGTATAAAGTTGAAGCTTAAAGCAATATATTCCAGTCATACCATACGAAAACGTAGTACATGCGATATCATAATGATCCAACAATTGGCCTTAGTTTTATACGTGAACATGTTATAGATATCACTCAATATAGTCATTATGACGACAGGTGTTACCATGTGTGGCCCCGTGCATATAAGATGCTTTCCCTTTGGCAAGATCCTCTAAAACACGGGTCCGGTGTCTGCTCACAGACATGTAGCGTATGAAAAGCCCTTACTGGGTATAGGAATCGAGGATACATGGTTGACTTGGGTTGACAGTGATCAACAACAGCTTGTTAAAATTACATACTAGTATCATGAACGTGGGTGGATGGATGGATTCATGGACTAATGAATGGATGAACGGGCAGATGGTTGAATGGTAGTATAGATGGATGGATGGATTGATAGACCATTCATTGGATGGGTGGACGGACGCGTGGATGCACGTATAGACGAATGTTGGATGGATGGACAGAAACATGGTTTAATGGTAGTATGGATGGCTGTATAAATTAATGTTTGGATAGACGGACGGATGGTTGAATGGTGGTATCAATTGATGGATGGATGGGTGGGTGGGTGGATGGATGGATGGATGAATAGATATACAGGATGTATTTTTAACCTACCGGTATATCAAATGCTTCACATTAGTGACTCCTAACCACCTTCATTACACACCTCTGTGACACAAATTTACTTCCGAACTGGCAGAAATAGTTCACCAATAAGCTACCATTCCCGCGAAGACATTACAATGAGCATTAATTAAGCATAATCATTTGAATCTTCTTATCTACTGATCAGTTATTTGCACGTGGCAGCCATTTTGATTTTGTCCGCAGCTACGAAAATGGCGGGTTGTTACAGCTGTGTTCTATATCATATGTAATATATCTTACATATTTCGCTGAAGGTACGTGGTAGTATTTCCATATTGGTTTATGGTTGCACACACGTGAAGCCATGTACGTTAATAATTCTCATTATTCCAATACTGATATTTCCCACACTATCTGTATATAGATGTGTGTATATCTATTTAAAAGGACGGGATGTAACGCAGTGGTAGAACGTTGGACTTCGGAGCCAAAGGTCACGAGTTCAAATCCCGCCCCGATACCAATGTTCGTGGAAGTTATATTTCTGAAACGATGTTGATAGGACGCACTAGTCGTGATGTTAGTGAAAGATTCTAAGAAGCGACTCTAAACCCCATTGGAAAAAAAAAGAAAAGAAAAAAAAGAAAATTAAAACTCATTTGTTCGTGAATGTTACTTTCAGGCTCCACAACCACCACAAAGATATGCAATGTATGTGAGAGTGCGTGCGTACCTATATGCTTAAAAGAATCGGACCAGCAAGATCTTAGGCCTGGGTATTTGTGTGGCAGGGGGAAAATACGACTGACATTTGTTCAGCAATGACATTTTTTTTTACTCACTACAAGTTGAGAAATGTTTCAGCTTATGGATTCATTGGTAGGTTCCCTAATGTTATTTTTAATTAGTTCTTATTTAAACCCTGTTTAGACATCGTCTGTATGTACGGCCAAATCCATTGTTTTCTGGTAAGGCTCGAAGTTACGGTAGGTGGGATTACGAGTTTGGTTTCTTTAACATTGTTTGTCTGCACAGCGGATAGAACACTCACAGATGATATACAGTACAGTGTACAGAATTTCTGTCGATTATTTGTCTCCAACTTTGTTACGAAAATAACTGGCCAACTCATGTCAAAATATGAATAATTTGTTACTGATGCCTCTTCCTGTCAGGAAAGAAACAGAAATACGACAATTCTAGACAAAGCAGCCCCTTCTAGAATCTAGAGCAACCTCGTACTGTCATCGTGAATGAATCATATATCGATCAGTAGATATATGGAACTGCAAATTAAATATTTCCTTTGATTGACGCGACGGGAGTCATTGTCTACATACAATGGACATGGTGTGTCTACGTGATGTCGTAGGTGTACAATTAATTAGACCTGGAATGTAGTTGAAGTAAGGCCACTACACTGAAAAACATAGAATTCCTATTGTATCGTAATTAAGATGGCGTGTGTAGAACCTACAGTAATATACTCAACAAAATAAATTAAGGGCCGACATAATATTTGGTGGGTAAGCTTTCTAACAAATTTGGAACTTTGCTTGAGGAACAGGGTGCCATTCTTATGTCAATGCTTTCTTGAAGAGCACCTGGATATCCTTTCACGAAGCTCTCTTATCCACTAAGAGACCATATAGCGCTCTCTTTGCCGATAGCTAATTCACTGAAAAGACAGCGCTATGGTCTCTTAGTGGATAAGAGAGCTTTGTGAAAGTATACCCAGGATCTTATTGATGTTTTGAAATTCTTTGTTATTAAAATTATATAAAGATATATTTATATTCCCCAAAAGGCTATTGGCCCTTAATTAATTTTGTTGAGTATATATACTTCGTGTTCGCTGCTTCTGAGACGAATAACAAACAACCGTTCGTATACAGTATAATATATAATACTATTTTTTTATGCAATACGAAGTCATCTTTTTGTAAATAACTTACAATGGCTAAGGTGAAAATGTGGCATGTTTGAGTTTGTGTGCACTTAATAACATATTGACATTCTAGTATCAAGTAGGAGTGTTATGAGTTTCAAGGGGATATAAATGTATTCCAACGACTTGTTGAGCGATTGCGAACAGCATGCCACACTATCTGGTTTGACATAATACTCGTGCTTTAGTGGTTTTGTGACTATATTGTCAAGAACTTTTGAAGGTAGACGAAGTATTTTTTTGCAAGGTCAACACAACTTTGAAACACAGGGGAAATAACTACAGCGGGCAGTTATAAACGCATTTGCACGTGCTACTTACCATTTGCTGCGAAATCGGGAACGTATTGTTCGCCTTCTTCTGTACCTGAGGTGCAGCGCGCTGAAATAAAGATCCAGTTTAGCAATAACGAGAGAAGGATAATGCATGGAACACATGGTCTCAATGTTTAGAGACTGAAGCCAGTATATGCGCTTTTATAATTTGACGGTATTTGAAATATAAATAACTGCACATCTTTTAATATTATTATTAGCAATTAGTGAAGATTCACTGCACAAATTTGCTGTACTTTAATATTGCTAAAAGTGTGGTATTTCAAACCGTTTTGAAAATGATTCGTCCAATATGTGTTTCTCTACATTAACCTATTACGGAGCATCCTTGTTTAAATATGTGGTGTTAATCTAACGTATTCATACATTATCGTGGCTCACATGAGACGTAGTAATTAAACATTTAACGTTAAGGAGATACAAAGAAGAATGTGTGAAAACAAATATTGTAATTTGCATTTGCGACAAAAGTGCGATGTTTAGAGTTCAGCAGGCTGTTTGTACAAAAATAATATCGCCCCATTTAGGTTGACATTGTTGACGCAAAATGTGAACAAACATTCGTGTGATCTCATTGGCAAATATAGTCCGTGTTTGGCATTTTATGTCACAAAATTGTATACATTATTCGCAGAACCATTTTTGATGTCAATAGACCGAGCGATCTCAAAGTCCATACAAAGTCATTGACTTTAACACATTGGCGTCGTTCGTTACATTCCAATTTTGTAAATTTGGCATATTAAGCATAAAGTACTATTTGAAATGTTGCACGATGACAAATATCGCACTTCCGTCGAAAAAACCCAAAGTGTCTCGATGCGACAGATGGACATAAGACGATAAATTTGCTGGAAAGAAATATTAATAGAAATATTTATTTTTATCACAGATACACATTTTAATCAAAATATTCATTATTTTCCTAACGCATCAGACATTTTCGTCAGTGTCCTCGAAACAAACCATTATTTCTACTTATAACATTTGACGGATATAATGTAGGCCATAATGGTCTGTGCTTCGAGAATACTTCGTCAGAGGTCACATATGAAATATACTTCACGATCTGTAAATACAATACAACATATGTTTGTGCATTAAGCACTAGCTACCGTGTTCATGTGTACATTGCTTATCTGTAGAACATACTTAAAGATCATCAATCCTCCAGCCAAGATGGACACATTGTCAATGACTCAATGACTTATGAAAAGGTCTGATCAATCAAATGGTCTCATGAACTGTTTCACAAGCAATTCCATACAGCGAAAATGTGATTCTACTTCTTGATTGTTTGTTGTCCACTCGAGAATAACAAACGACGATGTTCACATAAAAGGCCGACATTCGACGCGAACATGCAGATTTGGAAAAGAAAAATCACTTAATGTCCCGATTCTATGGTGCGTTGTATATAGCCTTCCCTATTTTTTGACGTTCGTTCACCATTAAATTCATCGATATGTCGCATTGTGCCAGTTTTCAATAAGAATTTTACGTTTAATAGATTTTCCTCGATATTTGCTGTCATATGAGAAGCGAATAAACGCCAGTGATACAATAGAGAAATCAGTCTTTTGAGATGTTTATGTGAGATACAATAGTGTCGATATCACTTAAGAGGGACATAAATACACCAGGACAATGGCCGTGGATTGTCAATAGTCATGTGCTGGGCTTTCTCCCTCTATCTTGACTGTAGGACGTACGTCGATAAAGAAATACATCTGGATGAGCAGTAAGCGATACCGTATTCATGTTTGCCTCTTTAAAGACATTTGATGTCTGAAATGCCACTTTATCATATAGATTATTTCAACCCGCAGTCTTGGGAGTCATTCACGTGTGTATCCGTGACAACGTATTATACAACACAATGTAACCGTTGTTTATGCCCCAATGTTTCGATAAATTGTAAGCAGATGCGATTTTTCATCATATTTCGAATCTCGAACATTTTAGCTAATCGACATTATTTTGACATGCGTTCAAATTTATTGTTGTAATATCACCATTTCGCGCGAGCACACACACACACACACACACACACACACACACACACACACACACACACACACACACACGCACACACACATGCACACACACACTCCAAGATTATTTAAACTTAAAGAAAGAATATCATTTTTCAGTACTTCAAACGAGCATATAAATAAATCATACAAATTAAAATCAACAGTGTCATAGCGGTATCGCACAGATACACTATAGAACTCTCAAAACGTTCTAAATTTACGTAAATTAAATTGATTTGGTTTTTTTCTCTCGTGATATCTTCAAATGCAATCCCCACACCGAGACAGACTATAGACGATAGACGCTAGCTTGCAGGTGAATTTAATGGCGAGCCACTTGTCAATATTGTTCGCTTTAAACGATCGCCTTAAACAGTCGGTGTGGTGAACATAGAATTTAATCTTGGCCTAGCCATCAGTAATGGACCATCTTGGAAGTCCAGAGAGTCCTTACGAGACTTAACACTGGAAGGTGACAGGGAGGTGTGTTGACACGGCGCCCATTTTAGATGCAAACACGCGCAGACAGGGACGACGCCACATCGGCGTGATGTACTCGTCAACTATTTCTGCTGCTCTCGACAAAAATGTATTTGAGATTTTCGCTGACCTTATTTACTATGATGTTCCCAAAGCATTAGATTGTAGGTCGCAACTAAACTCTAAACTTGTATTTTTGTCACAATTTCTTAGTTTCAGAAGTCTGTATTTGCCATTTTTGTTAAAATCAGCGTTATATTTACAGTACCGTCAATTAAACTCTCGAAAACAAATCCATACCTTCAACTGTGACAAATGAAAATGCAAATGTACTAAGATTATTGCCAGATTAAGAACATTGTATTGAAAGAAGGACATACTCACAGACCAAAAAAAGTATCAGCGAAAATGTAATCGCCTGTATTCTGTTGATCTTCAACTTGTCAACATTGTCTATTGGAAAACTCGCCATATTTACATTCTAATGGCTAAGCCTTGAAACACGTTACATCTATTATCGTTATTGTAACACTGCCAACAGCGGCAAACAATAGTATTGAGCACTATAAGTTGATTCTGTTTACAAAACGTCAAAGTCGAACACATACGTTTTTGTTTCTTACTAAGCCACGAGTGAAAATCAGAGAGAAACTTAGTTAATATATATCATAACAATCATGTTAGTGGACAAGCTATAAACACAATTCTGTTCTGTCTATAGTTTCTTGTTCTGTTCTTTATGACGCCACTGCACATGCATATCAACATCTACCTTCAAACTGTTTTATACTAAACCATACACAAAACAAATTCAACGATACATAGATTAACATATGCCACTATTGTATTTCATTTTGAATTATGATCCTCCATAGAACTGAGTGCCGAAAAATCGTTTGTAACGAATTAGCTTTTGTTTTAGATTCAACTTTGCAAAGGCTTGAAAACAAATTACAGATGTCTATATTATATAGCTCCTGGATAAATAAAGTGTTGCCTTTTTCTAGACATAAATGTCAAAACGTAATTCCAATTTCCCTATTTCCCTTAAGTAACCGTCTTGAAATGATGTATTCGGAACGGTGCGAGACCGGAGAGTACAGGGGTAGCCGACAGTTCTTGTCAGGCCTTTGTCTTCGTCATCTTTTTTGGCGACAGTGGTGGCTTGCAATCAGCGAATTTGCATCAGATCTCAAACTGATTTCCAAACTACGGATCGATAAGGGTCCTCTTGATGTGTCCTTTCAAAAGCACATCTTGTCAGTGTACAAAACACATGCAAGTGACAGCGGAAAATTCAAAATGGCGGCTGCACCTGTTACGCAGACGACAATTTGAGAGGTAGTTTAGAAAAAAAGGCGCCAGATCATCTCTACGTGAAGATAGCCGAGAATTAGGTTTCCATTTATACCCCATTCCTGTGTTCTGTTGGAGGAAACTGTCAGAACATCGTGCTTGACGAGAAGAATGGAAACTGGAACGCCTAATACTAATGTAACCATTGTAAACGAGCACTCTCTCTCTCTCTCTCTCTCTCTCTCTCTCTCTCTCTCTCTCTCTCTCTCTCTCTCTCTCTCTCTCACACACTATCTAT
>JAUTBQ010021455.1:0-18944 GCA_032361185.1 Lepetodrilus ovalis
CCTTGCGTTAATATAAAGAAGGACAAAGAACTAAGATTGTTCAGGTTGTTATATAAACAGCAAAATACAAAACAGTTTGTTGAAATTGAATTTTGCCATCCGTACAGCAGTAGAAAGGTATTTGAAGTACAAACATGATTATGTGTATGTCAAGTGAATGTACTTTGTAGTTGTAGCTAAGAACTAGTAAAATACGGCCATAAATATCTGTGGTAGTATGCCTTTAAATTGGCATTTGGTGCAGATATCAAAATAGTAAACACTTCTATCTTGTGTTTTACTGCATAAATGTTTCTCAGCATCATAGTACTTGAACTCATTTTATTTCAAAATTAAAAGGCCTTGGAAAAACAAAAATGATGCCTTGAAATGGCCCTCAAGTATCGTTGAAGTTTGTGTATGTCTGTATGAACCTTGATGTCTGTGTATGTTGATGATAAAATATCGTAAATAATCTTTGAGGAAGATTTTTTATCTGGTAAATCTTCTCATTTCTCTGACTTGCATAAATGCTTATGCACTTTGATTTTGTTTATGATTTCTCAAGTTGGTAATGTGTTTCTCCCTTCTATTTTTTGCCCATCCAAATACTGTAGTTTGTAAAACAAATGTCATTGAAGCGTCTGTAAAATCCAACGTTAACTGGCATATTGTTCATATTACCAACACCCTGGATTACTCCTGTGTATTTACATGTTGTATGATGTTCCTTGGTTTTATGTCTTGTGTTGTATTTATGTATGCTCATATACTTCCCATTATTACTTGGACTAGCTTGTACAATGCCATTTTCAATTCACACCATCAGCTCTTGTATAGAGCACCAGACAGTCTTCACATTGAAGATATTGTAATCTTACTAAATGTTACCATTGCAGTGGACCCAGTAGATCTGGAGCAAATAATGACAGAACCAGTCAATTTATCACATTACAGTATCCAAGT
The DNA here is from genome assembly GCA_032361185.1 of Lepetodrilus ovalis. Taxonomy (NCBI): domain Eukaryota; kingdom Metazoa; phylum Mollusca; class Gastropoda; order Lepetellida; family Lepetodrilidae; genus Lepetodrilus; species Lepetodrilus ovalis. The sequence continues at coordinate 946 of JAUTBQ010021455.1, forward strand.
CAATGACCATTGTAGGGTTATCGTTGTTACCACCTCAACGTTGTTACCACCTCAATGTTGTTACCACCTCAACAAGTGGCAACAACATCTTTGCAAGAGGTCAGCAGTCACTAATCAGGTTATTACATCTTTTGATACACCTATCTTTCACTGACAAGTATTCAATGTTTTCATATTTGTTACTAATCTAGAAATATCCTAATTAATGTTCACCAACCTACCTACCTAGATCACTACACATGTAATCCTGATGTCAACTGTCTCGTATTGAGATTCCCCTCAAAGTGGCATCCCGTTTGTCCAATGCTAGGCGCGTTCCTTTCATGGTAGGACAGAGAACTTTAACAGTAACATCATTCAATGGTTCTTCCAGGTAGTAACAAGAGCTTGGAGAGTTGAGGAACCTTCAGATCCAACACAAGTTCCACTATGAGTTTAATTACTTCATCGCTGTGTACAGAATACCTCTTACAATATTACTCATACCCCAACATCTGCAGTATATCAAGGGGACATTGTATTACACAAGTGAATCCCATTGAAGTGAAAATGTTAACCTTTTTCTTGTTGCAGACAAATTGAGATGCCATTAATCCACCAGAGAAAGGATACATATGAACTTTCTGTATGAGTTTGTTATTCATATATGTTTCATAGTCGATGTATTGTAATTAATGCCTTATGGTTATTTGAAGCACACATTTTATCGAAGATTTAAAATGTTAATTATTGAATCATCACCTATCACATCCTCTGTAACAGTTTTAAGGACCCTGCCTCAGTAAACATACACCAGCTGTCATGCACCCATGCAAGAGTCGGGGTGGATCTCAAGGGTACATCTACTAATATTCTATTGTTAAACTACAGCTAGTTGTTGGGCATGTTTCATTATCATCCTTCAGTAATCTTGTGACTGCAGGTTTTGTTTGAAGAACTCCAGCTGAACACATGTCTATGTGATCCTACCAGTCCTAGGGTACTATCATGTACTCAACAATAGTAATCAAGGGCTAGCAGATATTTGGAGTACCGCTTCCTACATAATTTTGGAGCTTTGCTTGATAAATCTGGCCCCGAGATTATGAAACATTTCTGAGTCCGATTTCATACTCAACTCGAAGTTTTGTTCACAAATCCTCATAAAATCTGAGCTGGAGCATGAAATCGTACTCAAAATGTTTCGTAATTTCATGCCCTGGTGTCATTCTCCTTCAAACACGTCTGCAGCCTCTTGAATATTACCTGGAGGCTATAGGTGTTTGAAAATTAATCGCTAAAATAATACAAAGCTAAATTTATATGTCGAAAGACTACTGGCCCTCAATCAACTTTGCTGAGTATATGTATATGTTATCACTACCAAGATAGAACACACCTAGGTCAAGGCAATCCTTATGACCCAGTTCCTGCAACTGACATCAATCTCCTGGTCCAGGTTTCACAATGAGGATCGTATCATAGTCTGGGCCTAAATAGAGACACGCACCATGCTTTTGCTATAGCAGGAAATGACTGCCTTGATTTACACCTGGGCTCCTGGTACGACCATATTGTCAGACGCAGCTCGGGAGATTGTCGCCGATACCATTATGTCATTGTCACCAGAACCAGGCGGTTTTCTCACTCCACTACTATAGTCCATTTGCTTGAAAATGACTGATGAATAATACCTTATCTTTGAATTTCAAATTATGAATATTGTATTTATAATATGCAGTATTTCATGTACAATCCACACCAACATACATTTATTAACTATGAAAATGCCATTAAATTGTTTGTAACCCTGTCATGCTCGATATTCATTGTAACTTTATCTCCCTTTTCATGAATATAATAAAACAAATTAACAGAATGTATATTTCAGTGACAGGAATTGATCTGCTATCCAGCTATGAATACAATATCCTTCATTATTGATTTGGAGATATAGTACTTTACAATTCGTTGTTCATTTTAACACAGTTGATAAATTTACTGGTTATTGGTAATTGTGGCATGGCGATGGCTATAGTTTGGCATGACATGCCTAGTTCGTAGATTCTCTTGGTAAATACTTCATGGAATGACAAAAAAACACAATTTAAGATGTATTTATACAGAGGGGTGATGAAACAGGCAATAAGGCTCAATTTGCACGCGTGTGTGAAGAAGAGCACCATCACTGGAAATTGATTCTTTTTGCCAGTTCCTTCTTTGCCTGTTGCCCGTCTGCATGAAATAATACTTACTCAAAATATTTAGTGATCGCTATATAAACAGGTTTGTTAATAGGGCAAAAACTTGCACTTTTTAGTTTTGGTTAGGGCCTACAAATTAATAAATTAAAGTGTTTTTTGTTTTGTTTGTCATTCAATGAAGTTTTACCAATATAATCTATGAAATAGGGGTGTCAATGCATTTCCTGCTAGACTAGATTATAGATGATAAACTCGGAAAGAATAGAACATTAATCCATTATAATGCTTGTTCATCATTTGGAGTTCCACCAGATATAACCTGTTAAGTAAATAGGACATCATATTTGCAAGTACATGTATGTTAGTTACATTAATTTAATTTAATTTGTTTTATTTGTGCGATATTTAATTTGAACCCAACTGTTGTACCTATATATTCAAGTTATATTTCACATTAGAGTGTCTGTGTGTTTCGAGTTGGATCCAATTGGTGTCACATATATCCGATCGAGTTCTACTCTTAATTTTGTGTGTGAATCGTCTGAGTGAAGACATGTTAGCCAAACTAAGCAAAATAAAAAAAATACAAATTTTATGCCTGTATTGTGTCATGAAGTTTTGGTGGGTTTTTTTTAGTTGCCGACCATTTGGGACCAGTCTTGTGAGCCACTGTCTAATGAATGGGTATTTTCACAGTATTTCAGTCATATTGTGGCGTTCTGTTTAATGTGGGAAGGGAAGCCGCGACACTTGTGTTATGTTCCACGACTGGTACAGGTGAATGTGCCCACTTTCCACTCTTCGGTGACCTTTCTCTGGACAATCCCTCTGTTATACACTACCCAGAGGTGTGCGTCATTTGTTGTATTCTAGAAGCAGGTAAGTTTTCCTCTGACCAATCGTCTCTTCTAGGAATATCTTCTCAGGGCCCCAGACTAACATTTTGAGTTATCTACAGTACAATTTAACTTGCCCCTGTATGTCGGGCATATGTTAGTCTGGAGCCAGTCTTCTTTTTATTTTGTATCGGTGTTTAAGAGTCACTTTGTAGAATCTTTCACTAAATATCACTGAATGTTGCAGTGAACCTGCGCACACTGGCTGGTACTGACAGACCAAGGGTGATATCTGTATCACCACTCTACAGACAGTGCATCCTACCAATATCGCGTCAGAAAGGTAACTGTCATGAACATTAATTCCGGGTTCTGCAGGGCGGGATTTGAACTCGGGACCTTTGACTTCGGTCCAAATATTCCACCACTGGATTATCGATGCCTGCCCGCCCACCCACCCACCCCATCTTCTAGTTTACCTTCCAGACATTGCATTGAAGTCTTCTGTTATAGGACAGGAAGAGGTGCCTCCACTAGTTCTATCTCCCCCAGGGTAAGGCAGAACTCTGAGCTACACGTGACTACGTTTACTACAAATGTCAACATGTGACTGCTGCTTCCTGGGCTCCCCTTTCACAATACATAATACAAACACATGTCTACTTTCACTTTCAGTTTATGAAAAAATATGCATGAGAAAGTTCAGCAAAGACTTTAGACCAACATTTTTCCAGAGAATCATCATTTACAAGTTCAGGGATGTACAATGTAATACATAAACAGCTGAAATTCTAAAAGGAAAATGGCACTATAGAAGCAATCATTAACTCAAATGACTTCGTGTATAACATAGATGCTAAATACATTTATTATATACTTGACAGTGAAAGACTGCAATTTCTCACTCTGAAATGACATCATCACTGCAGTGACGAGAACAACTTACTGTATTGAACCCGCTGTGAGCCACGATAACCGACACTTTTGTCAGATTATCGTGCCACCATTTAATCAATTTTACACATCGCGTTTAACATTTTCGATGTACCATATTTGTACCAGTTTGGTATGTGCCGATTACAGTACTAGAATATATTCTATTTTGACTTATATTTTTCATTAAAACGGTTGAAGGCTAGCTCGTCATTAGGGTCGCCTGTATACTTTTATGCCGTAAACATTTGTTGATCTTTATTGAGTCACATCTCCTATCCCCACATCACTTGATAAGAGATACTTGCTATTTCACTAGACACATGGAATATCCTCTATCAGTGAGTGAATATGGAGATTAATGTTGCTGCAGGAACCTGTTACCCATTTGCAACAATGACTTCCAGTGTAACATATAGCAACAACTGATATGACTTCTGATGTAACATAGCAACAACCAACCATGGCTACTGTTTTTTCTCTCTGTGAAACGAGAAAGTAATTATGACAGATATACATTATAGTAAGGTATTAGTAACAAGGTAAATAATGGAGAATAGTCCCATTTCAAAATAGCATTGTTCAACCTTGCTGCAATTTCATAGCTGTATTTTCTATTTTAGATATTTAGAGGTTTGTTATTTCCATCTAGAGCTACTGACAATGCCATCAGATCACTAACCATTTCAACTAAAGCCTGCAACATGCTTAGTGAAATTACCAATGTTGTTATCTAGGCTTGCTCTATTTTAGTTTTAACGAATTACAGTACATGTTTTTGAAATGATGGGCACCATCTTTAGCTCTAAGGTGCCTAAAAAGAATGTCAAAAATAGAGCTATGAAACTGCAGTTATGCTCATCAGGACATTAATTCAATAAATGTAATAAAATTGTGTAGGTGTAGCTTATTTGGTAGTTGTCTACATGGACGGTGTGGGACTACACATCAATACATTACTGAGATCAGCCCAATCTTATTACTGCTACTGTGGAACAAGTAGAAAATTCATACTAATGCTGATGGACACTCACAATGCATGAAACATAATTTCCGTATCATTACAGTAACCCATTGTTGCTGGTATCTAGCAACTCATTACAATGGACCCAAATATATTGTAGACTGCTGACATGTTAATTATTTATGCTACCTTTAAAGGCATAATATCACAGATATTTATGGTTGGTTTTGGACTATTAGAATTTCTTAGATACAGTTGCAAAGGACATTCACTTGTACATACATGTTTGTACTTCCAAAAACCTTTCCACTGCTGAATGGTAGATGGAACATTCCACTATATATGACAACTGCACGATAGCTTGATTCGAAAGTAATAACTAGCCGTCTGCAAACTGGCTTCTATTATACACATGAAAAGGCAGAAAACTAAAAACATTCTGTCACTTTCCTATAAGATCGGTTGAATGCATCAATGACAAGATAATTAGGGGTCCGTAACCTAATTCATATAAAATATGATTTTGTTTTGTTAACATTGAGGGCTGGGGAATAAGTGCATCAGTATATAACAACTTTAGTTGATAAACAGCTAGTTATTAGACATAAAACAAACATATCTAATATTGAGGACGAGTAAAATTAGGTCAAATATACTCAAAAAAATGAATTAAGGGCCAATAGCGTTTTTAAACAATGGTTCTCACACACCAGAGGCCAGCGAATAATGACCGTACCAATCAGCGGCGACAACTAAAATTTGTCATTGCGAATTTCACTTTTGGTGTGCAAGTATAAAACATAAGGGTAACTTAATATGTAAAGTGCTATGTTTGTTGATGCAAAATTCCCCAATGAACACCAATTTGTTTTCACATAACTAATAGTCTATATTTCAAAAGTTCGGTACTAGCAGTACGGTACATTCTGGTTAGATGCTTTGTTCATTGTGACGTCATACACTGACGGTCAAGGTTAAATTCCGTTAAAACCTGGCTCCCGATAAGTGCTAAGCTCAGGCGTAGCGCAACAACAAGGAAAAACTAGTCAAAACTTATTCCCCGGGGAACATTGAAAATAATTGCCCTCGCCTCCACTGGCCTCAGCCAATCAAAATTCGACATTCTTGTGTGAGGTAAGATAAATGTTTTTAAAGTACTGCTTGTCAATACCAGTTATACCTACATTTGTACCAGTTTAACATTGGCCTCAACTTCGTGTCAGGCATTACGTGCCAGTATTTGTTCATGGCCAACGACTGCTCATATGATTTGTTCCTTCACCATAATTTTTTTTTATTATAATGGTGTAAGGCTAGTACGGCGGAATATAATAAGGATAATGTTTATTTCCAAAAGTGTAAATAAATCAGTTCGGCGTGTCCATAAACCAGGCAATCATATACACATATACATATTATGTCCTACGTGTACGACAGTAGGTGTCCAGAGATCTACTAATAGTTTAGGCCACGTCATATTACTCTCTGCGTGGCAGATGACTGTAACTTAGTGTAAAACAGCCTACATTACAATACTTGTTATTCATATAAATACACCGAACAGCTCTTCCCGAGAATTAGGTGTCCTCAAATGTATGCTTCTCTATGGTTTCAGCGTGTCATGGAATGCGAATATAAACTAAATGAAAGAATTTTCAAAAACTTGTAGGCCTGTCAATCTACCTTGGTTTTGGTCTCACTGTTGGTATTTGTATGAACGATAATCTGAACGACAACATTAACGTCAATGTGAACGACAATGCAGTTTTCATTATAAGGTCTCGAAATATCCAAACACGATGTCGTCTATGACTCTATGGTCAAGCTATCCGTTGACCTTTGAAATATGACCACTGCCTACACAACATCCAAGGGTTTAAAGAGACAATGACCATGTATTTCAGAGGATGAGGTTAAATGTAACAATAGCCGATTACTGCGAGGAAGGTGCGCGTCAAGCCGGTGTTGTATACACAACTAGTTAGCCACGTGCAATATTTACACAGGTAATTTTGAATGTCTCGACTTGAAGGTCTATAGCCAATGATTACCCAGTCAGTGTTAGCGCATGCCAGTCTGACGTTCACGAGTCGGTGACCTCTGAACTTACCAGGAAATAGACCAGCTTATGAAATCTCACCACACATACCACCACCTCCACCACCACCACCACCACAAACATGCCTGTCGTAAGAGGTGTCTTTGATCAGAAAATGCAATTACTGAATTTGGTTATGCCATGGAAGTCGAAATCTAAATTAGGCATGTTTGAATATTTTGTGATCGACGCTAAACCAATTAAAGTCGTACTAGTATTTGGATATAGAATCAAGAAGCCATGATAATATTACGAAATTTACTGAACATTGTCACAGCGTCTTTACAAACCAATTTGTTCCATATAATAGAGGAGATTTACTTCATGGAGGGCTGATGAAAATACTCGAAATAAAAAAAGCCACGATAAATATCTAATACAGGAATTACATGGGGGGTTTTAAAATTTCAAAACCGATGTACCGACAAAACACTTCATTTGAAAACGATACCTATCCCTGCAGGTGCGTTGTTATAGTATGTAAGCACAGCTAAACAAGGAGGTTAATCCCGTGCGCACTGTTCAAACACTAGCAGAATGTCTGAGGTTATCCGATTGTAGACGCCAGCATAAACTATATGTACGAGCCACGGCTCGTCTGTATCAAACATATTTGATAGTTATATCGTCTCTCATAATTCTTAAAGAATGACTTGTATACTAAATCAATGGTGTGTGTATGATGTATTTTTAGTGACGTACATACAAGGTGAGACGTTAATAAATATGTGTCTGTCTGTCTGTCTGTCTGTGTGGTTTAAACATACTTTATTCAAAATCAATGAGGATTGGTAAACAAGCTGTAAAGCTTATTTTAATACCGCTTCCATACAACTAATACATATACATGTAATACATTATTCATTTGATTAATCAAGGTAACCATTGAAGTATACCGGTATATAAACTATTTGTTGTACATGCATTAAGTTAAATATTATTTCCATTACGTTTTGGGACCAACAAAATTATTAAATGCCAACACCATTCAGAGCTTAATCTACGAGGTTTGATAAAAAGAAATTTGAACATCAAACATATGAGCCAGCTTTGAACGGTGGATGGACTCCCTTTGCTCATGATATAGTGGTATAGATAATCATCTTTGTATTTTCCCAAAACCAAATCATTTTAGCCACACTACCAAGTACCGTGATATGTAATCACATACAGCCACGTTACATCACACATGTATTAATAAACATGAAAACCTTTTAGGACTTGCGGTAAACTACAGATAATGACTTTGCATACGTTCTGTGTTGCTATCCTACTTAATGCACGTTTATATTGTGTAATGTATAATCCTTTGTATGGTATAACTTAATTATCGAAATTTTATTAATATTTCCGTGCCTATAAATTTTACCGCAAATACCTAAATGCTTTTATTTGTGGCATGTTCACAATAACGCAATAATTTTACAAATTATGTTTGTTGCATTCCATACACAATTATACCAAATACTACTGGAGTATACATTATCCTATTATACAATATGTATTCTTAGGGAATAAACCTCATAGCAATTATACAATGGTTTTGCCCAATCTAAAGACATTTCTGGATAATATCCTACACCAGTTTTTACAGTAAGTGATTCGTGTGTCTTCATTGCTGATATGTTTTCATCACTTATACCGTTAGTACGTTAACATAATGACATTTCGTCCTAGAATCTAGTAAAGGATTTTCGCAGAATTTCTGCGTGTTCCTGTAGTGACGTGCTGACTACTGGTAGTGCATACGGCTGGTAGTGTATGTAGTGTATACGGCTGGTAGTGTATGTAGTGTATACGGCTGGTAGTGTATGGTAGTGTATACGGCTGGTAGTGTATACGGCTGGTCATGTTATGCGAAACACATTGTCAGAGGGACAAGGCGACTTGAGAAATACCATACACATACATTCTTCTGATTGATGACTTAAACTGTACACGGAGATTGTCATGACGATAACAACGCCATACGCAGTCAATATCACAGTGACGAGGCTCATTCAGTGATAACCATATTCAGTGCTTGTTTGTGGGCATGATGACATAGGTTTCAACGGGTATCAAATTAATACATAATTCATAAGTAGAAATAAATACAAAACGTATTTAAGAAGTATTTGCGTTTGTTCCATTGAATACTATTTTGGATGAGAAGCATGTAGTTTGGATGATGCAAGGTGAGGACAAGCTGTGGGTTGTGGTCAGATTGGCTGTGGGCTGTGGTCAGATTGGCTGTGACTGGACACAGATGACCAGTGAGGACAGTGCATACAGAAACAATAGACCTCGTCACTGTCCATCTGCCACTGCTAACAGTACAAGGTCGTAACAGCGACGATATCCGTCGAGAAGATCCGCCATATGTCAGATTTCATATTTATGACTTAACACGAAACCTTTGCATAATATGTATTTTTAAACCGACTTGAATTTGAAGTCTGTGTCACACTGAACCCAGTAACCCCTTTCCATAAATGCGCGTGTGTTGTCCCTATCCCATAAACAGAAATGGAATATACAAACAGTCCCCAGCCCGTGGGAATCTGGGCCTACTAGGTCTTCGTGCTACCGTTAAGAGGCCCGTCAAGGGTTTGCCTACTTGAGCGGTTATATCGTCCCCGATAACCTATGCCCTTAAATCTGTGATAGTTAGTGCAAGTGAGGTTTTAAACAATACCACCATCAGACAAGACAGTGAGCTTGGTGTATACTTCTTGACCCGTCCTTTTGTGATAATGCCATTGGGTACTGAACAAGACTGCTGCGGAAATTACCATCAGTGTCACGTACACACACAGCTATGTCTTGAAATAGCACCATGGAGTGTGAAGAGGATGTTCAGAATGAGAGGATGTTCAGAATACTGTATCTAAGTTGAACATGGTCGTGCATGATCACTTGGAATACCGGTAGCTAGAGAATATCATAAACTGTAATGTCATCTGTACTATATCTACTGTACCTCTGAGCCATGTCTTACACTGCATTGCATCTCTTGTCGTGTCTCTTGTAGTGTCTCTTGTTGTAGTGTCTCTTGCTGTGTCTCCAACAGCACCTGCTCTGACCAGAATTAACTGCGTGCCATGTGCAACTTCAATAGTAGTCATCATATGAATATGCCAATGCAATGGCATTGGAATTACTGAACGTAATGCGAACAATGGACATCCTCGTTGACAAAAATACACTAAAAAAAGGTAGTCTACTTGTACCATAGCAACATCTGGTAACACTAAGGCATAGTACAAGTACGCTAAGTAAAGTTCGTGTAGTTAATATTTTATTTACGGAATACTGGAAGGGCATGTGTCCTCGGATGTCCTGCCATGGTTACCCTGACAGGGCCCCTCGATTGATGGCCCTTCGTGGACAATCGATCCTTTACTTCTCAATACCAGACGCATTCCTCAATTCCTCCTTCTGTCCACGTATTGACGGGTATCACCGCGCGGTAAGTTGTCGTACCCTCCACTTTCTATGAACATGCATAGAGAAGGCAGCCAGCCCGGGGATCAGCGCGTGGTTACGACAGGTTGCGTGCTGTCCTGGTGATACACATACTTCAGTTTAAATCTGGGACTCCTATTGTTGTTTACGAGTGCTGCGGGATCTGATCCGTCTCAAATCTGAGCAACTTTCAAAATTGAGGATTGATCTGACAAAAGCTAAGCGGAGTGCTGATCTGTATTTTTAGTGACTGTCACGATAGAATTAATGATTCCTCCTTTCCCCGAACACGTCCACCCCACAAGGTCTACATTATTCTCGCACAATTAAACATGGCATAGGCATATAACATACGAGATGTGTTCCTTTAGAAAATTAGATTTTCATCGTGAATGTTAATATTTCGTAAAATAATGCTTTGGTGCCCAAACAATTACTTTTGTATATTTCATTGTTGCATTGCTGGTCTTATAAGCCATGGAAATAGCTTTTAAATAACAGCATTTATAACAGAAGCCAAATACATTTAAAACAACAGCAACAGATAGGTCCCGATATCATTCTACCTTAACCCCCTTTAAGGCCCGGTGACTTGTACAGAAGTCGAGCACATAATGTGCTCGTGTGTTCGTAATATAACTCGGATCAAATTAATTATTGTTTTGTCTTGTAGATGAATAACTAACAGTTGTAATGGTATATGTTTTAATATATATAAATTAATTTATTTTATAGTTATAATGCTTATATTTCAAGCAAATCACTGGGCCTTAAAGGGTTAATATGACAAAACACTGTCTTTCATTAACTGATTAAATATTAACTGATTAACTATTTAAACTAATATATCATTTTGGGAGGTAATAATATCTCAGTAACCAACTTTAAATGCGTTCAAAGTGTAGGTCTTAAATAAATGTCAATAATAATAATAATAATAATTATTATAATAATTATAATAATAGTAGCCCATTTGTAATGCGTTAATGCAATGGCCTATCAAAATATTATACATACTAGTTTTCTGAAAACCCCAAACCACGACAAAACGTATGTAAATAACTTAAAATCCATGACAATACTATTTTAATATTAATAATATTAATATTATTAATAATAATATTAATACTAATATTAATAATAATAATAATTTAATAATTATAATAATAACAATATGATTGTAAAAATTCGCATAATAATAATAATAATAGAATTAATAGTGATATAATGTAAGTAAAATTAATAATATTAAAAATAATAATGATAATGATAATAAAAATAATAATTCTACTACTAATAATAGTAATAATAATAATAATAATAATAATAATAATAATAATAGTAATAATAATATGTAACTTTGATTCTTATAGTCAGTATCATTATGCTGTCCATGTTTTGTGAAAATAACGTGACCATTCTGCCACAATTTAGCAGATAATTGTAGAAATAACCAGATTTATAAGCTGTTATATTTAATTTAATGAATTTCAAATTAATTAAACAGATGTAGTATTCGATTTGTCGTCGCCTATGGGTGAGATATTCCCGTTGCGACGTTAAGCAATAATTCAATCAAAAGTATTCGATTTGCTTAGGAATGAACAGGTATTATGAATTGTATTTCTTAATGACCGAACTACCGTATATGCATATTATAATTTAAATGGTACTTAATGCACTAGATTATAAACTAATTATCGCTTATTAGATTGTTGTTGTATAAAATAATATAACTTGGAATTACAATAATGTATTGCTGGGAGAACCTTGATGACCGTACAGACGGAAATAACGGGCAAAGAAACATCACGATCTTCATTTCCTGTAGTTTCAAATATTCACTAAAGTAATCATGCAATCTGAAGATTTATAACGTACAATTTATTTAGTCTTTTTTCGATTTTACAAAGTATTATTGTACATTAATATTATAATTATAATTATTTTTGCAGACCCCAAACACATTGTCATTTTAGAAAATGATTCTTATTATTTTCGATGTTAAACTGAGACTTATTCGGGGTCGTAGCATCGTGAGAATACACCTCCCAGAAATTGATTCCCGAATATAGCAACACACCGATATGAATACTAAACAGATGCATCCCGTAGTCAGATACACGCATTTAGTAATACTTCATGTAGGTATTGTATCCAAATGTTCACTATAATATTTATGTTAAAGTAAACTGTGTTTCTCTAGCAATAACCTGACTAAATGTAACACATCTGATGTGTTTCCATGAAAGCGTATACAAATAGTAAATAGGACATCGATAAACGTTTGATTCCAAGAAATATACGTCACATGCAGGTGGGTGGGTTGGGGGTTGGGAGTGTGGGTGGCGGGTGGGGTGGTTGGGTGGTTGGTATGCTACTGACTGGGTAGAAGTCATTCATTACATTCAATGCTAACATGTTATCCCTCGACACCGATACTTTCCCACGTCTCCACGCTGTACAGAAGGCGAAACTCATTGAATGCTGTGGCACAAATACAAAATTAATGTGGTTTATCAAGATATGTTTTTGCCTGGGTTTTTACATCAATTGTTATAGCTTGTCAAGATTCACAATACGTACATTTAGATGTTAGTGTCTAAAATACATGTAGAAACTTAAGAGCAGAGAAATTGACTTCGATAATAGGAATATTCTTATTATCCATAGCACACCCATACCAAGCGCCCGACGCCTCTGTTCATCTATATCAAACGTGCACACTTATCCATTCTTAACCTCATTGTTCGTAATAATCTGCTAAGTGTATATACAAAAATTAATAAATAAAAATACACATATTATGCACGGTAAGTCGAAAGCGATTTATCTCAGACACCAACAAAACATTGACACTATGCAAACATACAGTTTACCCCTGCAAACAAAGTCGTCCTAAATAACAGCATAGCCTACTGCAGAATTTCAAATGTTTAATACCTGGACGAAATTGATTCTTACGAGATTAAACAAGTATATGTATAATATGTTCGTGCTCCATTTCGATACCCGTGACTCTGGAACAGAGCTTTATGGCGTGTTCTAATGTAGGTATTATACTGCACCTATTCAATATACACAGACTGCATTTTAATGTTTCTTAAGTATTTGCAATGGCATTTTATTTGTTATTTTAGTCCTCTTTATGGTATACATAATAAAAAAATATTCAGCAATATTTCATTATTATTACCTATCATAGATAACAATGCTATTTTTTCCCTCCATCTGGTTTGATTAAACCTAAAAGACGAGAAATGGTAAGCATGTATTAATAATAAACCGACGTGACCCTGCTGCTAGCCTGGCATTGATTTACTGTCAATGGAGTCACTGCATTGAACCTGTCCGAATCCGGCCTGGTAAACACTTCGCTCACATAGTAACGAGACTGTGTAAAGCGGTCGTAAACGTCTTCATCATAGCACAGGATATCCCGACGGTAACTCTATCGACTATCTGACAATTTGCTAATTACATAGGGAACACTTAATTTATTTTGCAACTGATACTGCATACTGTATACTGCCAACACCAACAGTCTGTAATAGCCCCATTGTAAACGCTTATATGATAATGGTCAATAACGTAAAACTCAACTACAAGTATGCCTACAAAGGTATAGATCACAACAGTATAGATCTATGTGTATATTATAGGTAATTTTCAATACATACTGTATAGAGTAGGCCTAGATCAACTGACCTTGTTACAACTACACGTTGTATAATGTGCACGTTATTCTTGTCTTACCCAATAGACGTGTACATCTACAGAATCTACAAGATGAATATATGCTACACTAAGTTACTGGATTATGATTCTATGCTATCATATAACCTTATAGAAATACATATATTCTATATGATAGTTGTTTGGTTGATAATATGACTCACTTTGAGTGTAAACGTTTGAGGGAGTATGGAATGAGGATATATCGTATCAGGTGTCTACTGTCAAAATCCAGCTGTTACAATGAAAGGGAAGCAACTCGGTTAGTTTGAGTTTGTTGTGACATAGTAGGCCTACTAGAAGGTTAGCTGTTGCAATAATAATCATGTACTAGTGATTACGTGTAACATTAACAGTAAACAACAAGAGTAAGCCAATAAGCATATTGTCCTAAAGACATGTATAGTCCTATATCAAATTGAAAGTAGCTATTAAAGTTCGTTGACCTATTCTCAATGGAAGTGCTCAATTGCTACTCCGAAATTTACTAAAATGAACTTTAAATGAAACAACTATAAGTTGGATATATTAAAGGCATAATAGCAGTTGATTGACCTGCATAATGGACAAACAAATTTCGATCTGAGATTAATAACGCTTGATTTATCCACCCAAAAGTCGTTATTTACTCATGTACTTATTCCCCAGCACTCGAATTTGTGACGTATCACTATTCTAAGAAGGAATGCAAGCAGGAATGACAGTTATCTGCCCGCTGACTGACGTATTTATAAAGAACCCGGTTGTCTAACGGAGGGTTGGAAATTTGTGAACCACACAGCAGTGGAAAGCTTTTTGGAAGTACAAACATGATTGTAAGCATGTCAAGTGAATGTACTTTGCAGTTATAGCTAAGAACTAGTCTAAAACAAGCATAAATATCTGTGATATTATGCCTTTAAGACCAGGAATTAATCTGGAGTTATTCAGGTACCACATCCAGGTGTTATTTAGGTGTTAAATTCAGGCGTTGCATCCATGTGATATTCCTCTACAGAGAAGCGGTCCATGGAACAGTCGCCAACTCTGGCAGATCAGTTCAAGAAGTCTCTGTATGCAATTGTTCAGACACTGATTTCAAGTATTATTCAGGCATTAAATCTGGGTGTTATTCTGGTGTTACATTATAGCGTTGTTCATCCACAGGGTAACGACACACGGAAGCGGGCACCCACTCTTGCAGCTCAGTTCAAGAAGTCTCTCGACTCTCTCATGAAGACCTTGTCCTGTTGCCAGCCTTTCTTCGTCCGCTGCATCAAACCAAACGAGTTCAAGAAACCACTGGTGAGTCCAGTTCAGTTTTCAGATCTAGTCGTCATCTCCACGGAAATCCATGTATCCATGGACATTTCCATCTACACAGAAAGACACAGAAATAATTTGTTTCCACAGAAATATATGTTTATACAGAAATGTTTGATTCCACGGAAGCAAATTTTAGTTTCTTCAGAAATACACGTTTCACTAGAATGCTTGTTTTCAAATCAATGCTTGTTTTCATGGAAATGTTTGTTTCCACAGAAATCCTTGTTTCCACGGAAATAATTGTTTTCATGAAAATACATAATCTTGTCAACCAATTTATTGCAGTTCTACAGTCATCTGTTTGTATTCAGAGCCATAGAATCATTGCAAATGTGTGAAAGATTCCCGCAGCAACGTTAAACTGCATAATCACTCACTCAGAGCCTTAGAGGAAACATTTAATTTATATAATACACAGGATAAGTTTACATATGCCAGCCCCAAATCTGGATTTTGATTATTTCAGTGGCCGATTCATTTATACTACAATGTATAGCCAGGATCAGTTTACACCTTAACCAGACCCAAATCTGAATTTTTATAATTTCAATGGCCGATTCTTTTATACAATATGCAGGATCAGCTTACATCTTAACCAGCCCCAAATCTGAATTTTGATAATTTCAATGGCCGATTCTTTTATACAATATGCAGGATCAGCTTACATCTTTACCAGCCCCAAACATGTATTTTGATAACTTCCATGGCTGATTCTAGTTGTTCGACCGAGAGCTGTGCTGCAAACAGCTGCGGTACTCCGGCATGATGGAGACGATCAGAATCAGGCGAGCCGGCTACCCAATCAGACACGTGTTCCGCGAGTTCGTGGACAGGTATCGCCTCCTGGTGTCAGGCATCAGCGCGTCTCACAAGGAGGACTGCCGTCTGGCGTCTGACAAGATTTGCAAGCAGGTGCTCCAAGGTCAGGACTATCAGCTGGGCAGAACCAAGGTGTTCCTCAAGGTCAGTGAGCTCAGCATATTTGGCTTCAATTGCCAATTTGATATCTATCATTCTTTTTTTGGCCACCTAATACTTAAAAAAAAATTAAATTAAAAAAAAGATAATTTAAATTTAAAAGGGAAGAGAAAAGATATACATCATGAACAAAACTAAAATGAAAATTCTAGTCTGATCATTGTTGGTAGTCCATCAACATTCCTATCAACTGTGCAAAATGTTCTGGGGACAGATGATTGAAGTCACTGTAATGAGTGAAAGGAACGGCTTGCATGTCTCGCACAAAGCAAAATGGCTGCAAAGACTGCCCTTAGATGTGTGATGTCACTATTCTAGACACTGCTAGCCAGTACAGACCACACGGGTTCCAGACAGTGCCAGTTTTAATTCCTTTGACAAAACTGTCTGTCCGGATATATTACTCCAAACACTTAGTGCGGTGAAAGGAACAGACCCTAGATGTCGATCTTCGATGGAGGGTCGGCATTGCCCTCCCTCAATGACATTGGAGGCTTTCTGGGTATCGCTCCTCGTAGCTCTCTTACCTGCTACGAGACCACTAAGCACTCTCATAGCGATTTCTAATACATGGTGCTCGTGAACTTACGAGAGCGCTATGGTCTCGGAGTGGATATGAGAGTTTAGAGAAATGATACCCTGGCAATTGTCCTCAGAAGCAGCACACTTCCTGTCGTGATCGGTATGACTGCAATGCCAATGGATCGGACGTTTTTATCTTCCCCAGGACGCTGAGGATGTGTATCTGGAGCAGCAGAGAGAACTGACGCTGACCAAGAAGATCCTCATCATTCAGAAGACAGTGCGCACGTGGCACTATCGTCGGCGCTTCCTTAAGATGCGCGGACACATCATTTCTATCCAATCAGCTTGGAGGACGCATCACCAGAGAAAGAGGTTCCTCATGGTGAGCATGTGATGTTTGTCTGGATGTCATTATTACTATTATTATTACTATTATTATTATTATTACTATTACTATATGTATTAATATTGCTGTTGTTATTACTAGAATTGTTTCTATTATTACTAATACATGTATTACTATTATTATTACTATTACTATATGTGTTACTATTGCTGTTGCTGTTGTTATTACTAGAATTGTTTTTATTATTACAAATATTACTATTATTATTATTATTATTATTATTATTATTATTATTACTACTGTTATTATTACTACTATTACAATTACTATTGCTGTTATTATTACTAGAATTGTTTCTATTATTATTAATATTACTATTATTATTATTACTATTACTATTATTATTATTATTATTATTGTTATTAATTTTAATATTATTTTCGTATGGTGAGCATATACGATATGTTTATTAATATTGCTATTATTAATATTATTACTACTATTGTTACAATTATTATTATTACCATCATTTTTATTATTATATATATTATTATTATTATTATTATTATTATATATTATTATTATTATTAGTAGTAGTAGTAGTAGTAGTAGTAGTAGTAGTAGTAGTAGTAGTAGTAGTAGTAGTAGT
>JAUTBQ010021566.1:0-18942 GCA_032361185.1 Lepetodrilus ovalis
TGCATTGGTGGTTGTACAGTATGTGTATTCAGATGCCATAGGGAGAAGGCAAGCTTAACACAGCAACTTAGTGATCCCTGATAATTCCTCCAGTTTTATTGTTTACCATACCGGTATGTCAAATAGTGCCCTCGTATGTCAAATAGCGCCCTCTCTTCATTCAACATTAGCATGATTAGTTGTGATAGTGCTCACTGGTGCTCGAGCTTTGTCACAGCTAATGCCTCTCGGAGCAGTCGCTATTTATCCCTACCTGTATGTTAGAGGGTGCAAGCCAGATCTAAACACCATCCTACATCCTAAATCAGTTTGAGAAATGGCGTAGCATGAAATAGTAAAATAGAATAATAAAAAAGAAATTATTTTTCGTTTACAAACTACCCGGTACTGTATTGAATAATATATGTCATCACTTTATATCATTTTTTTTCAGATATGAAGTCAATCTATACAGTCATGTCACCAATATTCGATGGCGCTATGATTGTCCACCCAATGAAATTTCTGGATGTATCCTCGTTTTGATGGCATGCACATGTGCAATTTAGCTTTGGGAATGTTTCACCTGTGTGCTTGAAAATAGTTTAATTAAATTAATAGTTTAAATATGTTTCTTTTATTGGTACTTGTCTGTACAATTACTATATCATTACAGTAACTATGGTAACAGTAATTACAGTATTAACACACATGTATTCATGAAAGTGTCAGAAGACTTTAATCCTGATATATTTCAGTGTTCGAAATAGAGGGGGGTCATTTGAAAATCTGCAATGTTAAAGCTATCCATGGACCCATGAAAATGACAGATTTTACCACAACATTGGGCCTATGGAAAAAGACCCCCTGATTATGTTCTGAATTTCGAACAGTATTTAATCCTATAATTAATATAAAGCATTGCAACCTTTTCCTTAGCAGAGTTTCAGATATGTGTGATGGAAAGTGCATTCGTCCATTTTCATTTGACAGAAATCAAGTGTCAGAATTCTTCACTGTGAACAGTTTGTGGGATCTAATGGAGGAAGAGTAACAGTGCACAGCTATCGTGTGTTCATTGTGTTCATTGTGTTCGATACATGTACCTTTCATTTCTACCATGTCAATTGTATATGATTAAAACAACTTCAGCTTTGTATGTTCTGTGTTAATAATTTCCAAATTCTTATCAATGCCACATCAGAATAGGGCAAGGCAAGCACACATGTATAGTGCAACTTTACTTATGTTGATCATGATTGCTCATTCGTAATACATTGAGCTATACTGAGTCAGATCATTATCCATGTGCAACACTCAAAAGGCATAATATCACGGCTGGTTGATATTTATGATAAATCTCATTTCATAATAATCAGTGTGACAGACTACTAATTATCTTGTCTTCGAAGTATCGGTTGCATTGTGAAGGAATTCTAAGAAATTGAGTCCTACCACTTTAACTTCCAGGAAAGTGTAGACCAGTTATGCTCCTTTGTATGCATATAAAGAGGAAAGCAAAAGTTGGAGCCTACAGATTTTTGGAAGAACAAACATGATTTTAGGTATGTTGAGTGAAGTTGTAGCTAAGAACTAGTCCAAAACAACCATAAATATCTGTGATATTATACCTTTAATAGAGTGAGTTCAATCATCTACTATTGTACCCTAGTTCGACTAGACCATGATCGGACTGCCCATGGTTCAACTAAAGTGATGTCATAAATCTACATGTGTATCTATGCTGCCAACTTGGAACCAGATGAACCCACACCCAGCGGTGGATTCAACCATGGTAGATTTGTGACATCACTTTGAACCAATGGTAATTCGATCACGATCATCTTGCTAGGTTAACAATAGTAGATGATCAAACTTGCTCATCACAGTTTTTGGAACCTCCACAGAATGTATATCTACATGTAATGATTTGATGCAGTGGTTGAATGGGTTTTTTCTTTCAACATTACATGTACAGTCAGACTGTCATAACGGTTTCCGTTGTACCGGTTTCTCCGCTTACTGGTCAACTTTTAACCATATGGATTTCCTACTATATCCTTTTAATTCGATGAACGATTGATCCAGTCGTACATTGTTTAACCTTCCGGTCAGATTTTTACAAAAACCGAAGTGTCCGGTATAACAGCGGTCTGACTGTATTTTACTTGGCATGTGTCGTCAATGCTGATACTCTTAACCAAGGAGCCACCAGTGAGGTGTGTCAAACAGCCTGAAAGTTGGTCTCAATATGGTCCAGTACATTCTCTGGTAGGGAATAGTAGGGCTGCAATGATTCACCGGTGCACCACCATACAGAGTTTTCCGATTCGTGTATCGTATTGCGAGGCTCCGTATCGCTATATAAAGATACGGGTATTTAATTTCTTGATTATAATGGAATATATGAGTGAAATAGATTATATGTAGAGACATATACTTCATTGGAGTGAAATCCGTACAGAGTATATTAGAGTTCTGATAGTTAATGACTGATCTGATCAAAATATCAAGTAATACAGACTAATTATCGCAGAAATAATCATCAATATATTTTGTTGAAAAATGGAGGCCAGGAATATATGGCAACAATGTACTGAGCTATAGTCCATATGCAATAAGTATCATATCAGTGATTATTAAAACAACTTATTCTCTGCCACATTAATGAAAGTTGCCCCATCTCCTCAGACTTTTCTGTGTTCAGCTATCGCAATCATATTTATAATAAATGAGGACTGGTTTGCATTTTCAAAAGATTGTCCAACTTTTACAATGAGATTTGCTGAAATACTGTGGTGAAACTGATACAGCAATTCTGAGAATGGAGAGTATTCCCTTTAATTTCCAGATAGAATGGCACGAGTGGTGAAATAAAATTAAGATTTTTATATGTATTCACATAACATTGCATGGATTTCTATTATTATCCACACAGAATGATATAAATGCCTATACAAATTTACACATCTTCATTTTATTTCAATTAACTCGTGCCAGTCCATCTGTCAAATAGAGGCAGCCATTTTTTTTTCATTTCGGGCGTTCTCAAAATTGTCTGAATATATCTAAATTCAATGAAAAATGCAGTCATTTCACAACATGACTGGTTTCACAGTCTAACTGTAACATATACATGCCTGGGCATCCTTTCACGAAACTCTCTTATCCACTACGAGAGCAGTAGTGCTCGCTTTGCCGATAGCTAATACACTGCTAAGAAAGAGCTAACACTCTCTTAGTAGATAAGAGAGCTTCGTGAAAGGATACCCAGGCCTTGCTCAGGAGGGAGTACGACAAGGAAACAAGTCTCGTACTTATCAAACTTTTATTTCAAAATCTATTCATGATGAGGGAAACATTTTCAATTAATAAAACGTTACATGGAGTGGATTGGTGTTGAATGCCGTGCAGCAAATTATAATGTATGCATGGATCTGAGATATACAACATTAACAATGCACTGCCAGTTATCTGCAACACTATATAATTGACATGACTTGTAAATAGCACTTGCATTTAGAAATCGGCTGAATTAGGTTTAGTTTGTACGAGTCTACACTAATTGCTCAAATCATAATTATTTTGTCACTTCCAATCATAACCACTGAATGTGACTAGTTATCAAATAAATGTACATACACATATCTTGGATATTAAAGATCTATTTACAGAAAGAAAAAAAACCAAGGAAAATTGTCATGCTGGATCTTGGCACAAAGTAAAACTAGAAGAGTCTCCAGCTGCAGTAATGATGGAAGCAAGTCATCAACACTGCGTCATCCTGCCCCAATGTCGAGAGAGGTATATTTACAACCAGTATAAGTGTGATGTTAGTGAAATGAAATCATTACAATTACATACAGAACTCTTACAAACTGCAATTTTGTAATTTTAATCCTGTCTTGAGACTTTTTGGGGGACTGATTCAAGGTTAGTATTCCAAAGTCTTTTGACTATATTGATGCCTACATACAGTTCAGCTCAAGACGACGGGGGTGGGGGTGGTGGCGGAGGTGCCAGCATTGGATTGACCCCACCCATCTGACCCACATCGAAGTTGCTGGCTGGTGGGGGTGGAGGTGGCACAGGATTGTATCCTTGGGCTGATGGGGGAGGGGGTGGGGCCACACCACTGGGAATGGGTGGCTGCATCGGAGGAGGTGGGGCTTGCTGCTGCCAGGGTGGTGGAGGGGCAGCATTGGGCGGCTGCCACGGTGACGTCGTTGATGGAGGGGGTGGCGGAACTGGTGCAGCTGGAAGAAGAAATATTACAGTAACTTCCTGGGAATAGTCCACGGGATATATGTTTATAAAAAAAAAGAAACATTAATTTTAGGTGATTCAGAAAATTTACATAATATAAAATGGATAATAATAAATTCACATTTATATAGGATATTGTCATCAGTTACACATAATAAATCTATACTTTCTCAAGTAACTAAGATAATGTTTTCAACTATTTTATTAACAGTGATAAATACATTTGTCTTTAAATAGCAAGCCCCTCTTGGTTTTGTCTCGATTTTCTTTTTGAGTTAATAAACTTTAGATTATCAAACAGGATAATTTTCAAATTTTACCTATTTGGCTCCTTGCAGGCAATACAGTGTAACAGGCCATATGCATGAAATTACGGTATAAGAATATTTTAAGTACAGTATACCAAAGGAGGTCGGAATTTTGACCCAACACACGCGCACGCACGCACACACACACACAGGTGACTACAGGTAGCGTACCCTGAGAGTGGGCCAGCCATGGCATGGAGCTGGGCTGACTGTTGGGAGGTGGTGGTGGCGGTTGATTCAGTAGTGATGGTGGGGGTGGTGGCACTGTAAACAATTAAACACCACTGATGATCCTCATCCTAACTCACACTACTGTACAGGCATTCAATCATATACCAGTTTAATAATTGACAAAAGCCAATATCAGTGATATACATGCTTCAATGGTCATTTTACAAATGTGAAAGTTGGGAGCCTAGGTATCCTCTCACGAAACTCATCTACTAAGAGACTGGTTGTGCTCTTAGCAGTGTCTCTTAGCAGTGCATTAGCTATTGGCAAAGTGAGCACTACCAGTCTCTTAGTGGATAAGAGAGCTTCGTGAAAGGATACCCAGCACTTGATGACATATACCGAACAAGATTATTGAGGGGAATCAGTTACCTCTTTTGACATATATATCTAGTGTATTATTATTTTAAGAATTGTCTAGGTACTTGTAGATGCACAAGAAGAATATCAACCAGATTCCTCAAGCCGAGTTAAAAAACAAAATATGGTAGAACACTTCACCATAAAATATCAACCAGCCCTTATTTATTCATTTGAGTGAGCTCTGGGGCGACGACCTACCCATTGCTACAGTGGTTGACATGGGGCGACGACCTACCCATTGCTACATTGGTTGACACGGGGCAACGACCTACCCATTGCTACACTGGTAGATGACCTACCCATTGCTACAGTGGTTTACAAGGGGCGACAACCTACCCATTGCTACAGTGGTTGACACAGATGATGGTGGAGTGTTGTGCTGTTGCCATGGCGCTAGCGGAGCGTGTGTGTTGTAGTGCTGCGGTGGAGGTGGCCCGCTGGCATTCAGAGGCATTAACTGAGAGTTGTTGCCATGACCATGCATGCCTGAGGAATGGTTGCCTTGGTAACCTGGTGGTCCCATGTAGTGCTTCGGTCCAGAGTTCTGTGGCCACGGAGGGTTGATAGCCTGGGAAAACAGCAGCACATCTGTATTTGTACTAGCTAATACATAACACATTGCATCAAGAAATTTATTATTTCCAACTTGGTTGATTTTTTAAATTTTATTTTTGCTTTCTAGAATCTTTCACTAACATCACGACTTGTCAGTTTAGAGCGGAAGGAAACATTTGAGTCGGGATAGATTGTTTGGAGTTGTTATAAGTACCCTAACCAGGAAACTGGCAATTCAAATCTTGCATGAATATTATTGATGTCTTGATTTATTTGTATTTGGGTTTAGAGTGGCTTTTCTAGAATGTAGTTTTTTAGTTTTATCCTGGAAATTCTAACCAAACCACCATCAGATAATATGCTATACATGGAACATTGTACAAACCATTGGGTTTGGAGGCGGAGGTCCGAAGTTTGAATGTCGTTGATGATTGTACATCGGTGCAGATCTTTCCACTTTGGGCGGAGGCCCCTCTCCAAGTTCAGCCATTAATGACATATACTGCAATAGAGATAGCCCTTTACAGCTGGCAGTGTATACTGAGGTTATCACCATTAACAAAGAAACTGTCAACTGACATGCAATAGTTATACAATACTTGAAATCCTTTGGGTACTCTAAAATTGAATGCAAATTTGCACTCTTGTGCTTTGCTCTTCTTTTTTTTAGTCGTAAAACTTGGTATGGGACACTTATTGTTCAACAATGGCCAATTGCAGATATCAAAACGAATCGAATGAATTTGAAAACAATCATACCTCGCTATCCATTTTGGCTTTATCAGCTTGCGATTGTACTGGACATTGTTGCATGCGATATGAATCCCCAGGTCTGAAACACAAAGGTGTATTGCATGAATATATCCACTGCATGTAACCCACAGGATTCTATTTCACTATGCATATAGCACTCGTGGGAGATTCATTATCTTCCCTGTGGGAAGTGCGTCAAAAGAGGCTTGAAAATATGGTCAACAAAAAAAAAAATCTACCATTATTAATGTATTTATTCATCTATCTAGTTATATCTGACTTGATGTCCTCCCTCAATATGCAGTCCCATAAGTTGTATTTGTTGCCGATTGGCTGTTGGTTAACAGAAGTTGACACTACTTACTTTTTCTCCTTGCAATCCTGTGCTATGTGTCCGGTGCCCCCGCATACAGTACAAATAATGGTATTGGTTATGATGGTTTGTGCTTGCTGTAATTGTTTCAATTTTCTGAAATACAAAACATATTATAATGCTAACAATGAAAAATATTATTATGATAGTAAAAGAAAATTGTATTAGTGTGTAGAGTTTAGGGTAGGAGGAAACCTGCAACATGCGATGTGCTGAGTGTTGCAGTAAACCTGCAAGCACCTGCTGGTACTGACTGACAGACCAAGGATGTTATCTGTATTGCCACTCTACAGACAGTGCATCCTATCAATATCGGGTCAGAAATGTAACTTCCATGAACATTGATGCCCGTCCCCTGGGCAGGGATTTGAACTTGGGACCTTTGGCTCTGGAGTCCAAACATTCTACCACTGTGCTATCACCCACACCAATTTTGAATTAATATATTAAATCCTACTTACGCCAGTCCATCATTTTCTCTCAGTGTTCCATTCAACAGCGCGAGTTCTCGGAGCTGTTGTCGTCTCAGATCGTTCTGACCCTCAGGAACTTCTATGCCTTGCCGGATGATCTCCTTAATCTGAAGCCAGAGACTATATAATGCACCTCAGTTCTCAGTAATTTACAGCATTTAAATAAGATCAGCTGCAAGTTTGGTTAATTGATTTAATGTTTAAAATCGCTGCACGATTCTCACACGTACATCCCACATACATGACAACAATGTCCACCTACCTTCTCTACAGCTATAGAGACGTTCTCAGGGTTGTTGGCAGTCACGTAAGCATGTAATGGTTCGTCTTCTCCAGGAAGTGGCTGTCCATCTTTGCGACCAATTTTTCCCTCTTTCACAGATCCTTTACCTCTGATGATAATCTTGGCCCCGGTCTGACAAAACATGATGTGATCAAAAATAATTAACTCAAAAGATCAAACAATACTTGGGCAACATTTAACACCGATTCATCTGCTACCAAAAGAACCACACACACCTTCATGTCTCCAAATTTATGCTTGAAACCTCATTATGTCTCCAACTTCGACAAACATGCACCTCAAACATTTCCCAGTATACAGTATCTCGAGGAAAGTTTTAAAAACGATCTATTGTATGCTTATTGAATGTAAATATAGATGAATAAAATTGACAAAATTTGACATTAGATTCCTGCCACAATAAGCTGATTGAAATTGTGAACAATTTTGAAGCGGTTAATATCCATCCATGCATAAAGCAAATTTAATCAAAGTCCTACCACAAGTTGGAGCATTTGAATCAAGTGAGCTAAGAAGGTGCAACATAATATTGTACTCACATCCTTTTCCAGATTTTTCAGCGTGTTTCCTCTGGGACCAATCAGCAAACCAACAAAATTGATGTCTGGATGTTCTTCCTGCGGTATCATGACTTTGTCGCTTACTCGTATGACTGGCGGCCTGACGACACAAATACATATACACATGTGAGTGATTATGGAGTTTAACGACGCTGCGGGAATCTTTCACCCATTTGCGATGACATATACACAGGAAATAATACATGGTTTAATGCAACTTGTGAATAGGTATCAAACCAACTTGACAACAATGGCATTACATGTAAGCTTGTTTAGTATCCTCTATAATACAACTTGTTCCGACAATTGGTTTATTACAATTATCTAAGGAATTAGCAAGTATTAGCAAGAATAAAACCATACTTATTTTATTTTTTGTAAACAACAAAAATGTGGTAAGCAGATCTGTAATTATAACCACATAGAAACAATTACAGCCTGACTGATATAAGAAATGGTCGTTCAAGAATAATAAGCAAACACTAAGAAATTAGTTTCCGTCCATACAATTCTGTCAGTAGCTCTGGAGTTGAAAATAATAATATCTATGATATCGTGATCAACTGACTTGTAATCTGGCGGGGGTTTGTAGTCCTGGTTGAGTACGATGGCCTCCTGGACCAGCTTGTGTCTGTCCTCCTCCAGTCGCTTCCTGGTGCGGTACTCGCGGGTGTTCAGACGCTTCCCCTCGTTGTTGTAGATGGGTTCCGGAGATGGAGATCTGAAGGCAGCAAGGCAGGCATGAGAGGGTGTAGACGGGTCGGGTCGTGTCAGGTCGGACAGAGGGGTATGTGCAGGGGTGGCGGAGTGAGACAGTGTCAGGCATGTTTACATATTTGGCAAAGAAGGCAGAAATACTAGCGTAAGAGGTTATGTAGCTCACTTGGTTGCTATGGTTACTTGAAGCTAGCCAGAGTTATGAATGTCCTACTTGTACGTTTTATTGCTATTGAGTTGGGCTATAGCGTTGGTATAATGCAACCTAATCAATACTAGTATACATTGAAAAATACTAAAGCCAAATAAGTCAATGACATACAATCCCTACATACAGTAATATGCATTTAAAAATGATTAGCTTATAACTTCCATAAAGTTATTTAAGTAGAAAAGGTTGAGTTAATTAACAAATTGTTGCTGAAACACCAATTAACCCTTTTCCTGTTGGATTAGGCACAGGTACTGTTCTTTAGGGCTTCTCCGGTTGCCTCCTGCATGGAAAGAGTTAACCAGTGCTTCATTCAATTATATTCAGTGTAAATCCAAATTTACATTTCACTATTAAAAATCATTCTCCCAATTCATGGGTTGTGTGTCACAGTTAAGGCTTGGTTGGTTCAACTGTATTGTGATTTAGAGCTGCTTTCAAAGATTTGTTTTTACTATTCCGGATTTCCCATCAGCTGATGGTGCTAACTCATGGAATTCATAGTGCTTATTTTTCAATGCTGAACGCCAAGAAGGGGAACAACAAGTACCATCTTTCAGCATGGTGCCACTGGGTCTCAACCTACTACTGTCAGAGTTAATCCCATAACGACTTTGCAAAGGATGTGGTCTCACAATTAATGTACAAACTATTTGCTGGAATGATTCCATAGTTTAATTCTGGGTGTTTTGGGCAATTGATTTAAATGATTACAAAGTTTCCAACAATGTGAGGGAGGCAACATAAGCGGAAACTTATTATTAGAGATCAAGCAAGCCAAAATAAACTTTAAACTTAATTCACATCCTAATTTTAGCATATACAATAAAGAGTTCCCACAGAACTGAAACTAATATTTTAATATTCAAATAGTGTAACAGATTTCAAATATTCAAATGTGAAAGAGAGAAAGAAAGAAAGAGAGGAGAGAGAGAGAGAAAGAGAGGGGAGAGAGAGAGAGAGAGAGAGAGAGAGAGAGAGAGAGAGAGAGAGAGAGAGAGAGAGAGAGAGAGAGAGAGAGAGAGGGAATACAAGTGGTCAATGAATCCATTGCTAGATCATGTAAGCTGTTCTTCTTTTGAGCAGCTATATTAGGCCAGGATAGTTACTTCTTTTTGCGGAAAAACATTACTGGTAGGTCACAGCGAAATAAAAAAAATTAAATTGGTGGCCGTTGGCATCGCTGCACACTAAAGGTTGTAGGTCATGATGGATGTTCTGATTGTCATTAGCTCTTATAACAAGATCTCAGACAGAGGATACAATATTTCTGATTGGCAATCACGTACCTCAAATTATCGGTAGGTAATGTAAATGAACATATTTGTTTATTGGAATGAATGAAGTAAAATGTGTTGAGCTGTTGGTAGACCGTGGTAGTGTACAACTGTGACAAAAATACCTATATTATCGCTGTGAATTAAATGACTTGATAAGCAGATTGTTAACGTAAGACTTCCCCTGTTGCTGGAAAAAGATTGGTATCATATATCAAAAGTAAAATGATTATTCACAATGGGGAACAAAAGTGAGTTATTTGCCTTGTGTACTAGTCCATTTGGCGTTGTCAAGCCATAGGTCCTAGAAAAATACTTCTGGTTTTGTGTGAGTGAACTTCCAACATGGTTGAAGAATGATGTGCACATGATGATGAACCAAATCCACATCCCATCAAAATATAAGCAAAAAGATGGATTGTGCCAGTATTTATTAAGCAAACCTATCTAGAAAGGAAACATAAATATTGAAACTTAGCAATTTAATTGACAATTTGAATAATGGATAGACATAATTAGTGACTTTACATAGTCCTAGACTAATGTGGCCACACTATTTTAATTGGGGGTTAGAACTGCTTTCAAGATTATTCCACTTATATCATGGCTCGTTAAGTTTATGGCAGGAGGAAACCTGCAACAATCGTAGCGCTGAATATTTCAGGTAACCTGTGGGCACCTACACGTACCGACAGACCAAGGATGCATTTCCATGGTACAGACAGCGTATCCTATCATCATGATTGCATCGGAAAGGTAACTTTCATGAACATTGATGCTGAGCGACTATCATGTGCCCCAGATTATAAACTGACTATTCAAGCCAATCCATTAAGGTGACATTATGTACTGAACATCATTGTGTAGCGCGAGAGTGTGACCATCTCTTGTAAATATTAGCCGTTATTAATTAGAGCTTCTCTCTGAAGTGACGGTCCTCATTCAATCGTGGTACAACATTTACGCCAGTTTTATATGCAGAATTCCCTCCTAATATCCAATAATCCCTTGTGTTCGCAAACGACATTGTCATTTTTTCAGTTAAGCTCAAACTTATAAATCATACAAGTTTAAAACTATTAATAACATTTGAAATGTTAAATATTTTGCTAAAATAGCACTTTTATTAACCCCTTAAGTCCTGGTGTCTTGTACAGAAGTCAAGCACATAATGTGCTTGTGTTCATAATATAACTCAGATCAAATTAATTTTTGTTGTGTCTTGTAGACGAATAACTAACAGTTGTAATAATATATGTTTTAATATATATAATTTAATTTATTTTATAGTTATAATGCTTTTATTTCAAGCAAATTTGACTTCTGTACAAGTCACTGGGCCTTAAAGGGTTAAATGTACTAGTTTTGCAGGAATCTACCTCTGAAGTTGACATCTAATTGTTTTAGTATTTGAATAATTCCTGACAATTATTTATGTACATTTCTTTTCCTTAGCTTGTTTAAACACTTACTAATATCATCTATCACATCATGATACGTATTGTATATTTGACACCTTATTTTACAGTACGGTAAGATCAGTAGCAGATCATTTACATTCGTACATTTATCATCCATGCATGGATTTAAAAAAGAGAAGTGATTACGTATGGGAGAGAAATCTATATTAGTTACAATTTTCAATCACTGGGATGAACAGTGTAAACACTAAAACAGAAACAGCAAGAGAATGTGAAATTCACATGGACTTGACAAATAGGACTTTTTCCAAGGCTGCTAAGAATTTAGCTAAAAGAATATACAAATATTCCATTATTCAATGTTTATACCTAACTGTGCAACATTTACTAAATTGTACACTATCTGTCAGTATCTGAAACTATTGTTATTCAATAAATTAAAATCTTTTTTCTTCTCTTGGATGATTCCTTGGCATCTCTATTGAAGTCAATGTATATTTCATGTTTGGTTCATGTTAGGGATAGCCTGAAAATATCAATAATTTAGCTTTTGTGGAATAAATATAAATATACAACTATTACAACTAATAAAATACTTTTTTTTCGCTTCTGTCCAATTCTTTTGAATTTTTGTCAATAAAATATGTTGCTTCCTCATTTGTCAATCCAAATAATGGACTCCAACAGAACAATTAACAATAAAATTGATTAATATTTAACATTACAATTGATGGGCGACTAGTGACAATAGATATCTGTTTAGTGTCTGTTAATCTTCATACACTGTCCGATGTCCTATGCTGTTTACTCTCAATACTTGCTGCATTAGCATTGCTTGTTCTAGCCATGTGGCCAACAAGACAAATAACATAAACTAATAATTACACCAGAGAACTATGGGGAGCATTTTAGTCGAGTGAGACACCTTAGGAACAGGCTGTGCATACATAAGGACATGCATATCTGAAAAACACCTTGATGGTGCTATTAGGTATGGAGAGAATAATTTCAAGTGACAATAAAAGACAAAAACAAGATATTACCATGTTCACTTCTCACCACCATTTTCAGTGCAGTTTTTCAGTGCTGTAATATTGGCACAAACAAGCGAACACTTTTCCCTACTTCTTCTTCAGAAGGAACAACAAAATATTTGTAGAAATTGTAGTTGGAAATCTTCCATAAATGAACTCTTGCTTGTGTTCTAGTGATGTTTTCTAACTTGCTCTACTGGTTCCAGGTCATAACTTACTCACTAGCCTGGTTTACCCACCTGACAGACCTGCACATCCAACAGTAAGAAATAAACATTGGAATTTCCAATTGTGACAACATCTTACCTCAAATTACTAGAGGCCTTACAAAACACCTGAGACCTAGGGTAAATCTATCAACGATTTAAAATTTCCTAAATACAAATCCATTATAAAATTTCTCAAATATTCGTTCTAAATGTCCCTCACAAAACTGAATAATTTGACAGTCAGAATTAGACAGGTGAACAGCCGCCCACTGTCCCATCTCAAAACTTGAAGATCAGGTGTACGATGTACCACGTAGGTGCTGTAAAGTCCAATGCATTTTAGGATTAACATTATCCAAGATGACAAAAGTATTGTGACCAGAGACATAACATAACGACGGCCAAGGTTGAAGAACGTCTAATTAGGTCTAGCCATGTTTGTGCCAATCT
Organism: Lepetodrilus ovalis; assembly: GCA_032361185.1. Taxonomy (NCBI): domain Eukaryota; kingdom Metazoa; phylum Mollusca; class Gastropoda; order Lepetellida; family Lepetodrilidae; genus Lepetodrilus; species Lepetodrilus ovalis. The sequence continues at coordinate 13,485 of JAUTBQ010021566.1, forward strand.
CCCACTTTGCTGGGCAGCTGCTGTTGACAAAATCAGATGACATTTAGGGTTAACCCTCCGATGTCAAACCTTTGTTCTGGATTAGGTGGTATGCCGAGATCCCCGGTTCGCAGCTTACGACTTATTTCTTCTATCTGTAGATGCACTGTAATACAAGTGGTTAAATCACAGCATGTATCCATCATCAGAAAACACCAAGTACTTGTAACCATTCTGGACTAGAATTGAACAACCGTTTCTCAACCAACACAACAACGGGTATACCACTACATAGTCTCAGATCATTAGGAAATTGGCTGGAGTCTTCATGCTCTATAGAGTTCAAAATGTTTATCAAGCATCTATTTTCAATTTGTCATGTTAGAATAATTTATTTATTTCTTGAAATTAAAAAAAAATAATTGGGTAATGGGGTTTATAGTCACTTTCTAGAATCTTTCATTAACATCACGACTTGTTAGAATAATAGCTAAGCCTTGAACATAGGAATGAGCTTTGTTCAAATTAATTACGGTGTCCACGTAGGTCAGAATTCTCTAACATTTCTCAGCCCTCTTGGTAACAAAATACCTTTTAGAAAGTTATACAAAATGTTACAAATTGCTTAAAATGCTCATTTGGATCGAATATTTACATTTGGATAAATTTGGAGGTTTGCTGAAGAATTGTTTATCTATTTACAGAACAAATTGTCTCATAGCTTTACAAATATTCTAGATTTGTATGTACTAGTGCATTAACTCATATCTTAAGTATCAAGCATATGAAATCATTGCATAGATGCAAAACAATGCATGTCCAGAATGGTTACCATGGTTACACATCATCAATTTTCACTGGTATAATATATGAGCACACTGAGAGGCTCCAGAAATTAGTACTAGTATTCTCTCCATACTCCCTCTAGTCGGCGGCAACATGTGCATACAAGCTTAGGGTAGTCAGATCAAATAATATTTTAATTACTTTCTACATGACTCATGTTTGGTTTTTTTTAATAAGGAGCCTCTAAGAACACTCATTAACCATGAAACTTGACAACAATATACACTAACTCCAACCTATTGTGTTCCTGTTCTATGTCTGAAACTTGAATTATCAATTTAGCTTGTACCGTACCTTGTATTCTGAAATATTTGTCAAGTTGATCAGTAAAAAGAAAAATTGAAATGAGTTAAATAAAACTTAAGTAAAATACTGTCCAATACGTTAAACCATTTTCCTGTGGATGAAGGCTGACATTATTGATCAGAATTAGCAAATAAACTAATGCTCTATTTCATCATAACAAAGACACATTATTCTTTGACATTCACAAAAAGAAAGTCAAGCAAAGCATCATATTTAGAATTAAAAACACAATGGTTAACGGGGTGAAGAAAGGTCATAATACAAAAGCATAAATTAATATTTTGAAATTATGACATTCTATAACACAAAGTATGTACGTATTGTTTGATGGCAACTCAAAGTCCATGTTTAAATAAAGACATCCAATCATAAAACTTGTACATATATTTTGGAATTTAAAAACTACCCAAGATGGAGACATCTAATTATTATTTACCATAGCATCTAAATTAATGTGACCACCAGTGGAATCTTACCTAGATACTGCTTCTCTTGGTCGCCAGACAGGTTTGCCGGGATGACGGTTGGCATCCCAGGGATGACGGTCTTGTCGTCACCTTCAGTGTTCCATCGACTGCGTCGCTTCTTTTTCCGCTCTTCCGCCCTTCCAAGACCAGGATTCAAGGCTGGATTCCAGCCTATAAATATTAGTATTGTCTATGATCAGTGGGCAATGTGATAGGTGGTTTAATGCCACAGGTGGGGGTATGTCATGGACCCCCAAATTCATCGTTATATGAAGGAGACACTGTGACATAGTAATGCATACTAGTGTCCCCTCGATATAACACTGAAGTTGGTGTCCATGACAAACCCCCCACTTTATAGTACCCACCTTATAGGATATTACAGGGAAATAGCTTTTCCCAAACTTTCCCAAAGTAAATACCACAAAAACAGCTAGAGTAGGACCATTGAATCGGTCACGCTCAATCATTGGACAGCGTTTTTGACATTCAAATACAAAATATTAATAATGTAATATGTGTGTAGTTTTAATTTGTCTAGTTTCTCACATCACATCCACATCGCGTGGTTGTAAATCCAGGTCTCAATATTTAGTGAAACATTTCATTCGCTGTCAGTATTTGACCAAGTTGAAATCATTCTCTATATTATCTACTATGATTTTGCAAAGTTTATTTGCTACCAGCCGTTGTACTGCTACATGTATATATGTAGTGAAAATTATTTCAACAGTACTGATTGAAAAACATTAACATACGCCGTACGCCGGTTGATGCGGCTAGGCGGCGTATTCGCTCGATTGCAACCGGCGTACGCCGCTTAGAGGCAACCGGCAAGACCGGCGAGAAAACACAGCAGACATGGCGGGATGTCAGAGCGAAAGGTTTGTAGTTTGTCTAAGCTTGACGATTCATCAATTTAATTAAATGTGTATGTGTATGACAAATGTCTATGCTAATTTGGCTCTATATACACCAACTAGATCTTATTTATGATAAATTATTGTCCACTTTTCAGTAATATTTAGTAAATTAGATGTGTATGTACAGTCACATAACAGTGCATTTTTTTTTACACATACAATCAGGAAATATATCAAATTACCATGCAAAAATACATCATTTTCACTTGCATTTTCACCTTTTTGTTGTTGTTATAAGAAAATTGTGTTTATTTTTAGTTTTAACGAATACTACTCGGACATCAAACACCATTCAACAAAACTGTATTAAAACGCAAACAAATTACACCATAGGTGTCACAATCAGCTATCATAAATGTCGAACTTTCATGTAACTGAAAATTAATTTGTATAGCTATACTACCTCACACATTCCTCGACAGCAGCGTACAACGATAGCTTGGAGCACGCCATATTCTACCCGGCGAAACACTTGTTTGTACTACGCCTATCACGTGACCGGCATATGCCGCTGCCATACCGCCGTGTCGCTCGTTTCGTACATTTCGCCGCCCTTACCGGCGTACGCCGCTCTATACCGGCTAACCGTTTTGCCGCTCCCAAACGAGCGCACCCAATCATAGTTCTTCGTTGTATGCACATTTGAGAGTTATGTCCCCTTGCGTTAATATAAACTGTTGAAATTGAATTGTACAGTGATAGAAAGTTTTTTGGAAGTACAAACATGATTATATGTATGTCAAGTGAATGTACTTTGCAGTTGTACCTAGTATAAGAACTAGTCCAAAACAACCATAAATATCTGTGATATTATCCTTTCGAAAATTGAAAAATTTGTGTTTCAGAACTTAGTCTCCGTCCTTACCAACTTGAAGGTGTTAACTGGATGATTGACTGCTATGAACAAGGCCATGGCTGTATACTTGGTGATGAAATGGGACTGGGCAAGACATGCCAGGTGAAATAAACATTTGTAGTAATGATTATGTCATTTAATTAACCCTCTCCATGCTGCAGGCAACTGGAGATGCCCTAAAGAGCTGTGTTTGTGAATAATCCAGCTGGCAGAGGGGTTAATTATGTCGAATGACCATGTGCCATTCCTGCGATTCGAACCCAAGTTGCTGCATTGAGAAGATGCTACCAACTGAGCCAAATGTGTAACCCATCTGGTAGAGACCGTCTAGAAACATCGTGTTCAAATTAGATGGGGGTCGTTAGGTCATTTGAAAATCTGCAAAGTTAAAGGTACAGTGCCCCATCGATATAACACGGTCTGATGCACCGCGGATTTGGATATAATGCCCGGTCAGACGTGGATCCCATTTTAATTTTCGTTATTCCCCTGTAATATTGTATACGGCGGGTACTATAACGCGGGATGGGGGATGAGATATGTCATGGACCCCAACTTCAGCGTTATATCGAGGGGACACCGTATCTGTATTTGACCACCATTAACATTGGGCCTGTGAATAAAAAGCCCCTAATAATTTTCTGAATTTCAAACACTGAGCAAGTTATGTCACGAGGTTCCATTCCTAGCTCCATAAAATTCAGAAAATAATCAGGGGGTCATTTTCCATAAGCCCAATGTTGGGGCCAAATCTGTAATTTTCTAGGGGTCCCACAGATACATTTAACATTGGTGATTTTCAAATGACTCCCCCAGGACCCCCTATATTTCAAATACTGGTGACTCATCCTCGAGTCACTACCATAATTCAGTCACTTTTTAAGTCACCGCATGATCTCCTGACAGCGAGAACACAACAGTCTGTGTTACACGCTGTCACACTACAAGGGGTTTTGCGTGTTGAACATTATAAAGAATTTGATTGATTCATATTATTATTAGCTGATGGGTGCAGGTGCAAAACGGCAACATCCAAAATGGCTCATGATATTGACAAAAATTGAATAGTGAATTGGCGAAAACGGTACCAAATCAATTGATAGGAAACGGTACCTTGACTTATATTTTAAGGAGATAAAGGTCTGCTGTTTGGAATTTAGACGATATCAATCGTTAATTGATAACTTCTAAATGGAATATCGTGCACCGTTTTGGATGTTGCCGTTTTGCAACCTGCACCAATTGAACCAATAATATTCCGTATAATGCTGCACATGAAAACCCTCATAGTGTGACAGTATATAGCACAGAGTGATGTGTTATCGCTGTCAGGAGAGCATGAAGTCACCGAGGAGCTAGGAATTCTCTATCAGACAATCCAAGGAGAAGAGGAACCAGAAGCAGCTTGAGTACATGTGGGACACTATTTGTTAGAGAATGGTGCAGACCCTGGGATTCAAAGCCGAGTTGCTGGATTGCGAGTCTATATTTTAGAATATGTTTCCCTGATTGCCCTATTGACATATTTCAGACTATAGCCTTGTTGACCTATTTTAGATGATTGCTTTAATTGACCTGTAGTGAGTGATTATGGAGTTTAACATCGCTGCGGGAATCTTTCACCCATTATTGCCCTGTGGATATATTGCCATGATTGCCCTGTTGACATATTTCAGACTATAGCCTTGATTGCCCTGTGGATATATTGCCATGATTGCCCTGTTGACAAATTTCAGACTATTGCCTTGCTAACATATCTGACGGGGAAAAGCCACAAGTCGCGTCCACACCTAGTGGTGTGTCCACGGTCCGTCTTAGAAAATTGGGAGGTGGAATTTGGAAGGTATGGATCTCTCAAAGCAGTTTTTCTAATATTCTTTATTAAATATTATGTAGCATTAAATAATTAATAAATAAAATTTAAATAAAAGTAATTTAGCCTATGTTAATCAGTTGTTATTTGCAGTATTTGTGTTATTTGTAGTAGATGTCAATGGAAATGCTGTATTCCTGTTAACGATATACAGTGTCCCCTCTATATAAGGCTGTATTTGGGGTCCATGACATACCCCCAGCCTTAT
>JAUTBQ010021677.1:0-18935 GCA_032361185.1 Lepetodrilus ovalis
GCCAATCACATTACAGAAAAGTGTGTCAAGTGATACTGACCATACGGTTCGTATCAATATATTACGAACCGGCATATACTTGCCCTTATGGGTAAGAATGCTCTACTACTATACAACTATATAACCATATAGTCTTATCTTTGGATCACTAACCATTTCTTGCAATTGCCAACTTAAAAATGTACTTTTCTCGATTCAAATCATTAATATTAATTAAACATTAATTCCTCCAACCAATCAAAATTCAACATGGAAATGTGGGATAAAAGTTGTTGAACAATCTGTAGCATGTTCTACTTTTCTTTGCATTCAAACAATGAGCACCAAACAGCCGTACATGAAAACAACATGGTTTTTTTCCAACATAATGCCAGATATGGCAGTTTGATAATAAAATGACGGTTTGTAAATACTTATTCTTGAGCTTGTACATTTTCTCTCTCCATACTTATGCAAATGAGAACTACAATAAACACAAAATACAGTTAGAATGGCATGTACACTTTGTGTCACAAAAGCCATACATTGGCAGTCGTCTTGTGACACATTGTGATGTATGATTACAAATGTCATACACTGTTAGATTTATACTGACATATACAAGTATAATACTAGTAACTGGGATACATCATAGTTACCATGGGATACGTTATACCGTCATATACACTGTCAGTCATACTGCCACACTCACAATCACTAATAGAGTCATAAAGATGTACCAATAGTGTATATAATGTCACATATGTCATATATTCTCATACTTGTCATTCACCGTCAGTCATACACTCATGCACTTTCAGTCAGAGATTCATACAATCACAAGTGACATATCACGACAGCATGATGTTGCACCACGACAAACACTATCACACCATGTCATACTATTGTTTTCATAGGAACATGACATCTTCGATATGTTTAAAATAGAACTAATATATTGAGGTGTTTTACCTTAGGCTTACCATCAGTTGACCTATATAATGGTGAAAAGAACTTTCTATTTGAAAACTATATCCTATTGGATTTGTCACTTGCCATCAAAATTCTGTTAATATTTTATTAAATTCTTCAACATAAAAAAATATATAATAGTTGATCAAAACTATTTAAGTTAAACAACTACAGTTACTACCTTTTGACAAGCATAACTTAATGTTTGAAAATTCTTGTTCTAAGAAAATAAAAATTACACATGCACTTGGTAATTGAAAAAAAAAAAACCTATGATGTCATATTAGTTAGCAACATTGCTTGCTTGATTGATTGATAGATTGCTTGATTGGTTGCTGTCTGCAGGAATATGTTATCCGATACATGATGATAATTAACGTGTAAATTTCACATGAACATTTTCAACCAGTTCCCTAGAAATAATGGTAAGAGAACACAGAAACACAATTACATTGAGCACATAATGAATGAATCAGTGCTTTACGTCGCAGTGGGTACATAAACTCCAATACTAATTTGAGTACCTTCAAGTCTAAAAATATACTTATAATGCGATATTTAAACTGAATAACATTTTCTAGTTCATGTACTAGAGAATGTATGCAATCAATAAAAGTATTATTGCACTTGACAAGCTTTGTTGCCTTTATAGGTAAAAACAATCTGGAGTTGACAGTAAATATAACTGCACATGCAACAATATAGAATGTAGGACACTTGTACAAGTATTGAAAAGGAAGAGTTTTGACAGGATATGTATGTCTTCACAAAGAACTGTAATGTGAGTCGTTGGGTTTTCATTCACAATTTGTTCATTCATACCATGGCTTGCCAGTGAGGAGAAAACCTACAACACATGCAGCACATAGCATTGCAGTAAACCTGCCAGCACTGGTTGGTACTGATTAACCAGGATGATAACTACATTGTGACAAAGTACTACAGATGTATCTTGTATTTATTGCACAGTACAAATCTTCATTATTATTATAGCAGGCATGTGAGTGTTGAAAATAAAACCTGAAATTGTTTTGTCATATATATATACATGAACAAAGTAAGATGTGTCACATGGAAGTAGACGGTTTAATTTGACCTCGGTGGCCAGAAAATACCCTGGAATTCCGGTAAAAAACGGAGAAATCACATGCCTGTAAGCCCCATCTACAACTTACTGAAAGACACAAATGTACCATCTAGAACTTACAGTGACCCAACTATACCATTTAGAACTATTCTACAACTCCCCGACTTGAGAACATGGAAAACTATGCAAAACAGCATATATGTTGATTAAATTAAAAAAATCTATTCAAAGGCATATACCAAAAAACAGTAATAAAAATACATAAAACTTACGGTCTCTTTTCAGATCTAAAATATACAACCCCTCCTCCGTACCGAGAAGAATCCGGGACGAATCTGCAATACAAAAATGAGATTATTAGTGTATATATATTTTAGTCACAACATAAATCTTGACATATGGTTAACACCATCTTCTGTAATCTTGTTAGCTGAGTGAGTGGGTTATTATTTTCTGTTGCAGTGGGAATCTTTCACTTATAAGCAACGATTTTAATTCCTTAGATGCTCATAGATTTGTATGAATGCTTGCATAGACTATTTGTTATGGTGAAGATCCCAAGAGTAATATATAGGGCATGGCACATGGATCGAAGGTGATTACATTATTTGACAATACTAAAAGCCTATATTTGAACATACCCAAAATTGTTGACGACAGTGTATTTTTAACAAGGGACAGGGAATTGTCGCAAACTTCTTGTGCTTGATAAACCTGAAACAGAATATAGGGAAAATTATAATTATGACATGGTAAAAAACAAAATCACTAATGCTATTCAATGGACGTCGGTGATTGTGTCCAGTTGGATAAAGTTAACATGTGTCTCCACTAACCCAGCATCTCCACTAACCCAGTATCTCTACTAATCCAGCATCTCCACTAACCCAGCATCTCTACTAATCCAGCATCTCCACTAACCCAGCATCTCTACTAACCCAGCATCTCTACTAACCCAGCATCTCCACTAACCCAGCATCTCTACTAACCCAGCATCTCCACTAACCCAGCATCTCCACTAACCCAGCATCTCCACTAACCCAGTGTCAGTTGTGGATAGTTTGAACGTAATTTGTTAAAATGGGGGCATAATGTCTTACAGCCAGCCTGGGCAGTTTATCGTTGTTTTTCAGAATTCCGTGGAGTTGTGTTATGACAGTGAGCCAGCGCTCCTTCTCGCGTTCATCCTCCGCCAACAGTAGCACTACGTGTTCCACAAACGGTGAACTCATCTCCGTCGTCATCACCTGGAACATTGGACAGGACAATGAGGGACTTGTTTTCGTGTCACCTTGGCTCATGTGAAAAGTTTTGATCGATTGAATTAGTGCTGTCAATAGTTGTTGCCATATGATTATTGATCTCAGATGACTTAACCAAAGGTCATCCCTTTCATGACAACGTACTTACCCGGAAAATCTGTGGTATATCTTTCTTGTTTGCATGTATAACATCACTGGGATTGACGGAAGACGCAGAAAATCGGTCATCTCTGAAATAAGAGAGCAAGAATTGTAGTGATTTGTGCATTCAGAAACATGCAACACGATTAACAACCTGTTTGTGTCTACACGGCCGAGTTCTATCAAATAGAAACTAAAGCATATAGCAAGACTTGTGATGCTTTGATTCAGTAATTCAGATTCAGTTATTGTTTTACATCACAGAGGGAATCTTTCACCCATCTGTAATGATCTTAAGATTCAGATTGGACACATTAATAATACACATTAAAAATCTCCATTTTATTTTTAACTAAACTCAATTCTAAAAAACATTCAACTCGAAATATTCCATTAATTAGAATAGAATATTCAGCATAAAATCAAAACTTCTACCACTGTTCTACCACCTGCTCACCAAATGATGATCGTCGACAAAGCTACCCACCTCATGTCTAGAACTTCTTGCACTACTTCGTTGGGGATGGTCTTGTCCGACGGCATGTCGTAGAAGAAAAGTTTGAAATCACAGACAACCATGTACTGCCGCTGCCAGCCTTTCTTTATGCCGCCGAGACGAGGGACCTGAATCGGAGACAAACATTAGCGCCATGGACATATTATTACCTTATCAACAAAAATAGAATTTTTAGCTTCACCGTTAATTCATGTGCTGATCTAATAAGTTGGACAACTTTTTTTCCAATCTTTTTCTGTCGAATAAACTATCAGTGATAAAAAAAAATATACAAAATTTAAAAAAACATTAGAAAGGCCTAAACAAAAAAATTGCTGTTACATGAATTCACTTTCTAATTTTCAGACAGATAATTATGTTTTCACACAAATGCGACGAGAAAGATGCAGATCTGTTTTGCATTGGTTGTACATATAATTAGTTCTTACCTTTACGAAACCTTCGTACGCCGTCCCTAGTCCTCGTTCTACATTCACTCCCACAGGTCGCTTAGCTGAATTGAGAGAAATTAATAAAAACTTAGAATAGAGTAAAGAAAACTTGATTCATAATAATAATGTGTGCATTTATATTAATGAAATTCAAACTCAAAAGCGCGCTCATAGTGCCACAATATTACCCCGGTCAATATGCTCTCATTTCCCTTCTCAACGCCATGGGGATCATAAAACACAAGCTGTCATTCAAAGCACTAGAAGGTTATTGTTATTGTTGCACTTTCCACTAATTTTAATTAGCAACAATTCCAGAAAGAATTTGCTTGCTTATTTGTTTGAGAAAATAATTTTTCTCATATCACAGCTTGTCAGTTTACAGAATGAAACCGTTAACACTTATAGTGCCAAGTGATGCAGGAAGCCTGCTAGCATTGAACGGTACTACCGGACAAAGTGTAGTGTAGTGTAGTGTAAGTGTAAGTGTAAGTGTAAGTGTAGTGTAGTGTAGTGCAGCCTTAACCCAGCCAAGCTACTTACTCATGAGGTCTGAAGGGACGGGACACACGTCGGGAGCTTTCTTCATACAGCGGACATGACAGGAGTATCCGCATGCTGAAAAACCGCAAATACATCTCACTTAGCATACATCACCAAAATCAGGCAAGGCAACAGACAATTGTGATTTCTGCTGAAAACAAGCCAGGGATATGGTAGTATAGCAGATTTACAGACCATTCCCATGCCTGAAGACGAGATGCATACCTTCGCACGTGATGCCCTGCCTCTGTAGACCAACGAGCAGCGAGGTGCAGTGATTGCACTTGTAGGGGGTACTGAAAGACTTGATGATGAACTTGTGAGCTTTGGGCTGAGGGGTGGGCTTGCTGGTGGCCGGACTGGTGTTGTTGGAGCAGGACTTCTCGTACACAGGCTCGTACGGCTGCATGAATGGCGTGGCATCTCGGTTCAGAGAGGACTCCGGGGTGTCGCCTGCCTGCAGGTCGGACCGAGAGTCTGTCCGCGAATCTGTCCGCGACGCCGTGTCCTCGCTGTCCTCTTCACGCTCGCTGTCATTTGACATTTGCTGCAACGTAAACTCTCGGTTCATAAAAATGTTTCACATAGATCATTAATGACATATTAACAATATTCTTTTTTCATCTGTATGAAAAAGTAGAACAATTAAAATTAAAGTAAAAAACTTATTTCAGGGGATGTTTAGTTTTACATCTGTTTGCAAGAACCAATGGGTGGAAATGTGCAACATGCATGTGTATTATTACCTTTTCACTATACAAATCATAATACTTAGCCTTAGGATACACTTACTAACACATCACAGTTATTTACACATTAAATGTAGGGTATAACTAAATTGGTAGTGGCATGAAAGTAAATAAAATTAAATCTGAAGACAAATTGGAATTCGCACATGAAAACAAAATACTTACATCATTGAAGAGAGTAAACCGGTCGTTCAGATACTTGAATATTGAATTATCTTTGCTTTTGTCCCCTGAAACACAACACTTCCTGATTACCAGTTGATCAAGCATAACTGCCATGTGACCATGTTTCAAGCTCAGGCAAGCATTCAACAAATCTTGATTATGTATGCATTTTTGTAGGGTTTATTACTATTAATGTGGGGGTGTTTAAATGGTGTTTAGATCCACTTTCAAGATTATTTTACTTCAATCACTGCTTGTCAGTTTAGGGAAAGAGGAAGCCCACCAACATCTGTAGCACAGAATGTTGCAGTAAACCTGCAAACACCTGCTGGTACTGGCAGACCAAGGATGATACCCACATTGTCATGTTACAGACAGCACATCCTATATCAGAAAGGTATTCTTTGCGAAAATGTTTGCTAGGTTTAACATAAGCCAAACTTGGATTCGATTGAAATATTGCTTTACATCGCAGCAGGAATATCTCACCCATAGGCGACACCAAACTTGGAACACAGAAATCGGTGGGACAAAACGAGGCACAAATAGTTCTTTGTGAAAAGTGTTTCAAGCTCTTAGACATTCAATGAGTTTTGATTGTGTGTATGTGTACTCACAGTCGTCTAACTTGGACTGGTCATGGTTTTCTTCCAGCTTCTGACACTGTTCTCGCAGCTCGTCATTCTCACGTTTCAGGTCACTGATCACACTCTCCCTCTCATGAAGCTTGCTGGAACACGACAACCAACAAGGTTACTTCCAGACACACAGGCATTGCAACAAACAAGTGCGATTTGAACAATTTGAACAATGCGAAGGTCAAAGTGACATCAAACAGTACATACTTCTCATTGGAGGCGCACTCTTCCTTGACGCGAGTCAGCTGTTCGCTGATCAGTTGCTTGGCCTGGATTTCACTCTGGAGACTGGACTGAAGATTGAGCAGCTCCATCTTGTCTAGACGCTGCGACCGCCGATTCCGCCATCGCTGTCCTCGAGACTGAAATGAAGTGTGGTTGTCAGTTGCCAGTACAGTATTCCATTTACAGGTCTAAAATTTACTACGTGTTTTATGTTGCAGCGGAAATGTTTCATCCATGCGAGATTGAATTACACGTGAACATTCAAATGAATACATAGCCTGACATAATATCACTTTCTTGTATTTTACCAACAAGTTACAAAATTTGTCATTTCATATTGATATTCAATAATACATATACAATATTTTATGGATTAGAGCTGCCTTTCTTTACTTTTTTTTCTTTAAATTGGTGTTTAAAACAGCTTTCAAGATTCTTTCACTCATTGGCAGTTTATATGATAATAACTGCATTGCAATTGGTAGTCAGAAAGGTAACTTTCTTGAACCTTGATGCCAGGTCTCTGAAAAGGGATTTGAACCCAGGATTTTGGCTCTGAAGACCAACGCTCTACCCTTGCACTACCACTCATCCCGAATACCTTTATGACAAATAAATTGTAAAATGTAACAGTAATACTTACGGGGTCGTCTCCAGACACTCCCATGACCTTGAGGTTCTCCAACTCCTCGGTCATCTTGGTGGCGAGAGCCTGCAGGTAGCCGCGAGCGTCCTTCTCGTCGCTCACCCTGTCAACCACAACAATGGAATGATATAGTCAACAAAAATGTATTAAGAGCCTGTAGATATTTTGTGGGGAAGCTTTCTACCAAAATTCGGATTGATTGATTGAATTATTGCTTTACATCGCAGCGGGAATATTGCACTCATAGAACTCGGCTGGAATAACAATAGTAGTGAGGTGGTTGTATTGACCAACTGATTGAAGCATTAATACAAAGACAGTATGTTAGACATTCAACAACAAGAAAAAATATTTAAGAACCGTTTCAATATATTTTTCTTTTTATTGATTATTTATTCTTCTACATATCTAAAAGAAACATTAATAATCCAATATGTTAAGTTTAATTTGTATACCAATAGAAGAGAAATTTAGCAACATTAATCACTGTTCACAAGTATTTAGTCAATAACATGTTACTCTGATACGTCTATTACAAACAATGAACAGTCACTAAATATTTTGAACTGTGGTGGCTAAACATCAAGGAAAATTAGGCAAATAATGCGAGTCTATCAAAGGCAAGAAGTGAATATGAATTTGAATACTGACCACTTGATAATCTCGGAGATCTGTGCCTCCCACTGGGCCACCGACTCTCGCTTGTCGTAGATGTCTCGGATCTCTTCCTCTAACTGCGCTCGCTCTCTCATGTGGTTCTCGTTGCGGTTCTGTTGCTGAAAACACAGGAACCACGACCATCAAGGATCATATCATAGAGCCATGAGAACACCGAGAATTGGCATCCCGCCAGGTCTTCAATTTTGTTTTTGGAATCTTTGTACAACATTCAGGATAATAACTGAGTTCAATTGGGAAGGTCTCACTGCTCGATATAAATATATTTTTAATTGGGCCTTAGAGCCAATTTCAAGATTCTTTTACTTGTATCATGGCTTGTCAGTTTGGGGAAGGAGGAATCATGCAACCTGAACAGTGTTGACTGTTGCAATAAAATTGTGAGCACCAGCTGGTACTGACAGACCAAGAATGACAACCGCATTGCTATGGTACAAACAGTGCATCATATCATGATCGCGTCAGAAATGCAACTTCTGCAAACATTGATGCTGGGCCCCCCGGGGGCGAAATTTGAACTCGATACCTTTCTCTCTGAAGTTCAACATTCTACCACTGTGCTACATCCCGCCCCTTTGATATGATTACATAGAGAAAAGAGCAAAACATTGCATATCAGAGGCCAGACTTACTAATATCACTTCCTCCTTTAGTTTCTCCATCTCGCTGGTGAAAGCTTTGCTTCTCTGTTCGTACATGTCAGCCCGCTGTTTGGATTTCAGTAGCTGATCCTTCAGATCGTCAATAATCGGCTGTTGAGACAGCTTGGCCTTCAGACCAGATATTTCTTGTTGCAGTTCGTAACGCTTGGAGTCGGTCTCTTTCAAACTGTACTTAATGTCACTCATCTCCGACGAATGCTTGGACATAAGCTGTGCCACCTCCTCCTCGCGTTCTACGTCCTTCCTTTCAAGCTCTGCCTTTAACCTGAAACCAAATTCAAAAACTTTCATAAACATGTATTTAGACAATGCAGTATAGGTGATGCATTTGTTCAAGCATTCATACATTTTAAAAGGTGAGGATAGACAAAGGTGCATTAGGGTTTAAGAGCAGCTTTCAAAACATTTTCACTCAGACCATCGTCAGTTTAGGGCTGGAGGAAGCCTGCAACATCTGTAGCACTGAATACTGCAATTAACCTGCACACACTGGCTGGTAATGACAGACCAAGGATGCTAACTGTATTAGTCACAACATAGAGAAATATTCCCACAGTGGACATACAACATGGCACTGACCTGGTCATCTCCTGTGTGAGTTCCAGGTTTGTGGTGCTGCTGGACCGGCCCATCTGTCTGCGCTTGAGGCTCTCCATCTCCTGCTCCAGATCCTGGGTGTACTGCTCCGCACGCTCTCGAAGCCGACGCTCCTTGCCTGCTTCTGACCGCGCCTCGTCATTCTGGTTTTGAGCCTGAAATGAAATATGAACAATGTAAAATAAATTTTAACCATTTTTTCTCTCACCATACACCAAGTCAAGAAAACTAAAGAAAAAAAGACGGGTAAAAAGAAAGAACACCCCCATCCCCACCCCCTAATAATTACGACAAATTTCATGGTACTATCCAAGGGCTTGTATGTGTACTGTCAAATTCCTATTAAATTT
The DNA here is from genome assembly GCA_032361185.1 of Lepetodrilus ovalis. Taxonomy (NCBI): domain Eukaryota; kingdom Metazoa; phylum Mollusca; class Gastropoda; order Lepetellida; family Lepetodrilidae; genus Lepetodrilus; species Lepetodrilus ovalis. The sequence continues at coordinate 9,643 of JAUTBQ010021677.1, forward strand.
TATATGTCAAACTTGACTACACTGCAACCAGAGATGCCCTAAAGAGCAGTGTCTGAGCCTAATCCAGCAGGGAGAAGGTTAAAGATATGCATCATGTAAGTAGCACTGGCAACAGACAATTGTGATTTCAGCAGAAAATAAGCTGGGGCTGCAAATCCCAAGCCATGTCCAGGGACAATAGAAACCCACTGAACAAATAAATCAGCAGATTTCCACGGGTCCGCAGAAAATTGCTAAGTTTGCATAAGGTCAATTATTTCTATTTGTTAGTCAAATCACATCCATCATGAAAACACGTCCTGAAAACTATTACATACCTCATTAATCAGTTTTTCTAATCGTCTCTTCTCGATTCGCATAGAGTCTAATTTCGACTTGAAGTCTTCAATTTCTTCTTCCTTGTTCCGTGTTTCTCGTGAAAGTTCTTTAACTTTGGACTGGGCCTTCAGCAACCTAATAATAAAGTAATAAAATCCACAAACATTAGTCTACATGGATGAAGAAATTATATTCACTGCTCTTGAAATAGATTTTTTTTTACTTAGATATCTTATTTGTTCATATGCAGTTTATCAATTTGGACTATTGGTTTGAACTTATTCACTCACGTGTCATTTGTACAGGTATATTGCTCCATAGCCAGCTTCTGTTTAGATAGAGCCTCCTTCAGTTCTCTCCCTTGGGACTTGTACTTGTCTCGCCAGTCCTGCAGTTCCTGTGAGCAATGAATCAACTAAATCAGAGACTGTCGATTCTGCATAGTAAGTTGCACAGGCAGTGATTAGAATTCAACTGCAATAATGATTCATGGTTTTGAGAAGGGATAATTTCATGAATTCAGACAATCATACTCAGATATGAAATCCTTATTTACAATTTACGTCATTTACCATTTATAATTTTACCATTTTAATATAATTAACATCATTGCGAATGGGTGAAAGATTCCCACTACAACGTAATAGTTTCTACAGATTTACAAACCTTCTCGAAGGCTGCCTTCTCTTCATTCATAAGCTTCAGTTTACGATCCAGCTCTTGCCGAGAATCAAACATCTTCTTCAAATCTTGTTCCAGTAGACTGACTTCTGCTTGGGATTCTGAAAGTAAACGATAAACACATTACAGGCATGGTGAAAGACAATTGTGAATTCAGAGGAAAACAAGCCCGGGTTAAAAATAATAATAATGATGATAGCATCAACATTGCGCCAAATCCATGCTCAAAAGCATGCTTAAAGCATTAGATTGTTATCCTGGTCAATAGATCTGTGTGTACTCAATTCCTTCTCAACTCCCTGGGGAGTACGCAACCTAAGCTGCCGTTCAAGGTGCTACAAGGTTATCATTCATATGTCCATCTCATACTTCCGGGTACCCATTCTCTGCTGGGTGAACAGAGGAGAGGCATTTCCGAACTAAGCCACTGAGGGTTGAAGGTACATCCAGTACAAATAAATCAGTGGATTGCTGTGAATCTGAGGGGTGTCAGTCATTGTTTCACATCAGTGGCAATTTTTCATGCATTTGAGATGAATATTTAATCACTGATCGGCGAAAAATTACCATGCCTGACATGGATAACATGGATAACAATTCAGTGAAAATTTGGAATGCACTTTTAACAGAGAGTCATTGAGTGAGGTATTGTTTTGTGTCACAGTGGTAATCTTTCACACATATGCAATGACCATTTAACAGAGCACAAGTCGATTCCTACATAACAAAGTGTTTGTTGAGATTGATTGAATTAGTCTGGCATGAAATGCATTGACACCCTTATTTCGTAGATAATGTACAAAATAGGGGTGTGATTGAATTTCATGCCAAACTATAGTGCTTTACGTCATAGCAGGAATCTTTCACCCATAAGCGACGGCCCTATAACAGAGCATGAGTGGAGTCCTAATATCAAATGTTTAGCAGTACTGTGTGTTTGTCAACAAGTACATCATTGGCTGCATCACTGACGTCAGCTGGTCCCAGGTCCACAGAAAGTTGTAACTGCTCTATGTTTATACGATGTTACGACTCTCATAGTGCTACCATTGTTCTGTGGAACAGGGGCCTGGAAATTCACCGAGGTTTAATATTATTGCAAATAATAAATAAATAAAACAGTTAAATACCTGCTACAACTCGGTGTAGGACAGCAACTTCTTCCTTCAAATTTCTAACTTCGTCTTCCGAGCCTGAAGCCGCTGCGATTCCGCTGACATCTTGTGAGGTTCGCAGCTCACTTATCGTAGCAGTTGTTTCTAAAAAGGAAAGAACCACACTCATGCAATGCCCATACTAAGTGACATAAAACTACCAACCAATTTCCAAAAGTAGCAGTCCATTCAGCAGTTTATAGTTGACATTTATGTGTTGAGGTGAATCTATTTTGAACAGTTTTCTAACATTAACTAATATGCTTGGTGGCATCGCTACAAATACATCAAAAGGAAATCCAAATGTGGGGGGCATGTTCAATGACTTTAAGAAAGTTCTCTCTGTACTGATGATAGTGAACACATTGGCTAGAAACATGCTTACCACCATTTGCAGAGGCCAAAACCTGGACAAGATTTTTTGTTTGTTTTTGTGTACATGTGTTGAATTTTCAAGGTTCTTTCACTTATATCATGGCTTGTCAGTTTAGGGTAGTAGGAAACCCACAACATTCGAAACGCTAATGTTGTAGAAAACTTGCAAACTGACAGATAAGGATGTTAACTGCATTGCAACGGTACTGACAGCACATCCAATCATGATCGTGTCGGAAAGGTAACTTTCACGAACATTAATGCCAGGATTGGATTTGAACCAGGATATTTGGCTCCAAAGTTCACACGTTCTACCACTGCACTACCACCCAACATAAACTACAATAAAAGCTATTATTATTCCAGTCCACTGACTCACCATGTAACTTTGTCATCAATGCTTTGTTCTCCTTCTCTAAGTTTCTAATATTCCTGGAAAGCGACTCTAATTCACATTCGTCTACATGATCTCGAGTTCCGTTGGGGTCATACAAACACGCCATGTCAGACAATTTACTGAAGTAACAAAAAAGAAAATGAGTAACATCGTCAAGAAATATTTGCACATGGAATTTTTCAAGTTAGTGATAAATTGCATTATCATTAGAGACTATGAAAAAAACTAATAAAAAAATAAATTAAATCAATAAAAAATAATTAAAATATAAAAAATATACAGTATATATCAATTTGTAATATTGTATCTGATTTTTCAAGAATTCAAGCATACTTACGAACTTCGTGTAAAAGTAAAGCCGATAAATGGTAAATGGTGGCCTTTAAATGCTGTGTAAGTGGCAGGTGGAACCGTGTCCTGAAAGAAAATATGACAGGTAAATTGTAACATTATTCCCTTGGAACTTGCTAGGAACTCTTTTCTGAAAAAAGTTTTTTTATTCTTTTTTTTTTATTGATTTGTTATTTTTTTCATTCCCGTGGGAATATTTCAACCATATATGATCAATTAACTAATTTTTATTTTATTTTTTAAATATAATTTATCACAAACTTACTGTATGTCGAAAATCTGTGTCATCTACATCAAAATTGGATGTATCTGTAGCACCGGATACTTCAGGTTTATAGGGTGAGTCCACTGTAGGAGAAAAACAGTATAATACGTATATAGGTATAGGTATAGGTACTGTGATACAAATATGCCTGCTCTGAGAATAGTCCATATGTATACGAGTGTAGCACTTTAAACTTCGCATTTATGTTGTCAGTAGTATACCAGTCATGGAAAATATTTAGAAATAGTAAGTTGAAATATTTAGAATGTTCTTTGAGGTTTGGAGCCACTTTCAAGATTATTTTGCTCATATCACGTTGGATAGTTTATGGTATGAGAAACCTGCAACACCCATAGTGCTTAGTGCTACAGTAAACCTGTAACAGTAAACCTGTAACAGTAAACCTGAAATAGTGCTTAGTGCTACAGTAAACCTGTAACAGTAAACCTGTAACACCCATAGTGCTTAGTGCTGCAGTAAACCTGTAACAGTAAACCTGCAACACCCATAGTGCTACAACCCATGGCATACCCAATGGCATGCATCCTATCATGACAGCTTAGGAAATTTTGCTTCTGCAGACATTGATGCCAATGCCAGCTCGGTCTCAAAAACAATTTTGAACCTTTCTGTTTGTGATGTTGCATAGCAGTAAATGTGGGCAGTTCCTTTCACCGCAGCAGTAGTGTTCCGAGTACTCCGGACAGACAGTTTTGTCAAAGGAACGAAATCGACAGTGTCTATACTTGCGGTCTGTACCCACTAACAGCACTCTTCATCGCCATCTTTCTTGTGCGTTACATGTGCGAGACGTTCCTTTCACTCAGCACAGTGACGTCAAACATCTGTTCGCGTACAATTTGCATAGTTGATTGTACCAGTGACTACAAGAAGCTGTGACTGTATACTCACTGTCCCTAATGTTATCCCAGTCGATCCCCGTGAACCAGCTGTGGTTCTTGAAATCGTCCAGCCCTTTCTTGCCGAACCTTTTGTCGGCCGCACAGATCAGCTGTCGGATCAGGTCCTTGGCGTCTGCCGACACATCGTCGATTTCCGTTGGAAACTCGAACCTCGTCTACAAGACAAACCAAATTGATAAAAATGCTAAGATTACATCCAGAGTTCTCTCTTCAAGCAAATTTCACCTTGAAACTCGTAAATGTTTACTGTAGAAGGCACAAACCACCTAACACTTTCATGAGTGAGTTACAATGGAGTGTAACATTGCTGCAGGAATCTTTCACCCATTTGCAATGAAATATTTTCATGATAAAGCAACAAATCTACATGATATTGGCTTAGAGTAAGTATTAATCGGACATTGTATGGATTGGGGTGGAGAAGGTTGGGGACATGGGAGGGGAGAGATATATAAAGCAAGGCTGGCAAATAGAGCCATGATTTAATCATTGATAGATCTTCTAAATTTGATCTGCAAACGCAAGCACATTTTTTATTATTTATTATTTTTTATTTTTGACGACAACAATTCTTAGTAAATTAGGATAATACCTAAGACGTAAAATAAAATCACAATTCAAAATTATTCTTATCAAAAATATTGAAATAAATTGTCAGACAAATATTAAAACACAAACCTGATGATTCATGATCTTGCCATAAGTTTCCACGAGAGATTCGGCATAAAAGGGTGTCTCGCCGTACAACATCTCGTACATGCACACGCCCAGCGACCACCAGTCACACTCAGGGCCATATCTGCCGTGGCCGTCTTCCATAGCCTGAGGAAGTAACACGTAATTCAAAGTCATGTTTACAGAAGGATTGTCCACCACTTAAAAATCACTATTTTTAGACTAGTGCGTTATTGTTTTACATCTTATCTATTTGGAACATCTGAGCATTTACCATTGACATATAACTATATTCCTAGGAGCAACCAAAAACCTTTTTAACAATAGTATGTACTTGGAGTAAATATATGGTGTTCAAATCATTAGAATGAATGATCTTGTGCATTATATCGCAGTGGAAATATTTCACATATGCGACAACAAATCATGATAAAAAATAAAACACACTTGATCATTAGAAAATTACCATTGACCGAACTGGGCATGTTCGTATTTCAAAATTTAAATATTTTTTCGGCAAATAATTTACATTACCAATCACAGGGTTATTTTCATGTCCAACAGGACACAGGGAAAGTGTGTCAAACAGTTTACAGTGTTCAAATAACCAGCATGATTGCGGTACTCACTCTGAGGATCTCGGGCGAGATATAATCCGGAGTTCCCACGGCCACTGAGGACTGCACGGTCCCGTCCTTCATGAGCTTGAGACATGAGCCGAAGTCGGCCAGCACGATATGTCCGCTGCGGTCCAGCAGCACATTGTCCGGCTTGATGTCGCGGTGCACGTAGTGCAGCTTGTGGAGTGAGTCGATGGCCAGCACCATCTCCGCAATGTAGAACTTGGACATGTCCTCGGGGAGCCGCTCCTCGAACTTGCTGAGCAGCGTTAGAAGGTCGCCGCCGCAGTAGTAGTCCATGACAAGGTACTGGAGACGCAGATACAGTTACATGTCAATTTAATTATTTTTTTTAATTATATAAAAACTTTTAATTTAATTCCAAAATCACAAAGGAGGCATGTTAGTAATATGGTAATGAAAACGTGATGTAGAAACCAAAACAGAAATAATGAGAGGTACATGTATATATAGTGGAAATGTTTCATACGTTGTCAAAGCATTATTGTACATGCTGGGGACTGGAATCTACTAAGGTTGGTGTATGTTTTCACAAAAACATAAATCAAACTGGGCTATGACACATGTGTTAATATAAAAAAAAACACGAGGTCTATTGAAAAGAACACGACAATAATGAGAGTCAGTTGTTCTTTTACATAGCAGTGGATATCTTTCAACCATACACAACGGTGAATATTTGATTAAACTAGAGATGTGAGTGAGCTAATGACTTTGAAGGAGGGGATAACATGGGCAGGGACCTCCGCTCTTACTAGATAATGTTCGTCTTGGAAGGCATAGTGCAGGTTTGTAATCCACCGTCTGTCGCCATACACCAACACATCACGCTCCTCCTTGAAACATGCCGTCTGTAACACAGCCAAACTCCAGATTGACAAAACAGAAATTCATGGTAGTGATGTTGTATTACTGCATACATACTACATGGTAGAAATCAAATAATAGTCATTTGAAAATTAATAAAAATATTTTCTTTTTATAGATACATGTAGCTTTTGGAAAAACTTTCCTTGGATGTACTACTTTTACAAAATCATGATCTATCATACCCAAAATTGTATAAGAGGAAATAACTATTATAACTATCAATTAATATTCCATGCACATTTATAATTACTTATTCTTCATAACTTAAAATTAAAACTACACTTAATTTCAAATTAAATTACATCTACTTCCACAAAAAATTTAATATTAAATGTATAGCATAACTACACATAATACCATGACCAACCCAAATGTTTTCTTAATGTATTCTTTTAATACCACCAATTAACCAAATATGTGCTTCTCTCATTTCTCAAAACCTGTGAACTCGAACTCACTCATCAAATAATAATTTCATCCAATTGTTAAATATAACTGATTCCTCACAGCAGGTGGTATGGATGTAGAGAAATGCTTGTTCAATGCCAAATAACCCAGAAATAGAATGTGTATCATTTTCCCGATTGACATTTCGCTTGCAGTATCCCAGGAATTTGGACAAGATTCAACATGTCGTATTGTTCTTATTGAGAATCCCACGTACGATCACAAACCAGCGTCTGTGAGGAGCAGTACACTTACATATACCATAGCCTGCCTTTTTACCTTCATGTGTTGTGATAAATACTACATCATTACCTAATGGATTAAATTGAATATTTCAGAGGATTCAGAACCAAAATACCAACAAAATAAATTTTTGGTCAATTTACTTTCAATTATGTGAATTACATGTGAAAATTCAGATAGAATGTCCACAGGGAGTTGAGAATGATCACCTACCGCAGTGAATAATGTCAATAGAATAGGCTTGATTTTTTTTTTGTGTAATGTGGTTTATAGTCGCTTTCTAGAATCTTTCACTAAAATCACGACTTGTCAGTTTAGGGCAGGAGGAAACCTGCAATATCCGTAGCGCTAAATGTTGCAGAAAACCTGCGAGCACTGGCTGGTACTGACAGACCAAGGATGATAACTGTAGTGCCACTCTACAGACAGTGCATCCTATCAATATCGCGTCAGAAATGTACCTTCTGCAAAATTGATGCCGGGCCCCAGTGGGATGGGATTTGAACTCGGTACCGTTTGCGCCGAAGTCCAACGTTCTACCACTGCGCTACATCCCGCCCAATAGGCTTGATTGAGTAGTTGCTATTGTGCATGACTGAGTTTAACATTGCTGCAGGAATCTTTCACCCATTTGCAACGACTGTTATTGTGAATCGATATAAATACAATTATTAGTATTATTATTTTTTATTAATGATCTACGTCTATATGACCTACCCGACATTATACCAAAAACAATGATTACGATTTAACATATTATTACAACTCCTGGATACCCGCAGTACAGGATGTCACCAACACTAACATTCAAAAAGTAAGGTTTTTTTTACATTTATTCTTATTACTGCTGAATTAATCACTATTACTGCTCTATATAAGTGCATCTCTCATTGCAGACAGCTTGGAGGATAATTTAGCACACGTCTCACCTCGGCTCGTTTAAGCATCTCCCATTTGTTGAGTATCTTCATTGCGTAGACTTGCTCGGTGTGTTTCTCCTTCACCACGGCAACCTACAAACAGTTGGAAATTGATAAAGAAGGTTCAAACTCGGACCTATTATTCCATAGTCCCACGATCTACCACCATGCTATCACCCACGGACAAGGACAAGTATAGCTGTGCCCGAGGTTTATTCTTGCAGTGTATTTTTTTTAATTAGGGTTTAGAGCCACTTTTAAGATTCTTTCACTTCGGTATGCTTGTCATTTTCAAACACTCAACAAAATTAACAAAGGGCCAGTAGTCTTTTTGGGGGCATATCAATATAGCTTTATATTATTTTAACAACAAAGAATTGCCAAACGTTTATAGCCTCCAGATACATTTAAAGGTGTATTTGAACATAGAACATAGATCATAGATCATAAGGGACTGGATAACCGACTCCAGTTCATTTTCATATGACATTTAGTGGTGCACATATGTCTCGCATTGGTTTTCCAGCATCCGATATAACCATAGTGCAAAGTTGAAACCAAAAAGGCGCAACTTCAACTATTGTTTGGCCAGAACATAATCAAGAGAAAGCATGAGTCAGTCATCCAGTCCTGATTCATCAAGCTGTTCCAAAATTTGGTAGGAAGCTACCCTAAAAATATCTGCTTGCCCCAAATTTATTTTGTTAAGATAAGGTTTCACCAGCTTACCTCTCCAAATGCACCCCTTCCAATGATCTTCAGTGTTTCAAAATCATCTCGATGCAGACGGCAAGTCTTCACTTTCACGGCTATTGGTTTTGCTGCAGAGAAAAGAACATGGAAAGTGAGCCACATTTTCTTCAAGTGCTGGTTTCATCATGATCATATTACATACGGTACCATGATTACTGAGTACATTTTGTATAATATATCATGTGATTTTGCGTCGGCCTATTGCGTCATTGTTCTCAAAGAAAGGGTCACAATGTACAAAATATTAACTATTTTGATAACTTTTATGGATATTTAGTGA
>JAUTBQ010021788.1:0-18931 GCA_032361185.1 Lepetodrilus ovalis
AAACGTAAATAGTCTCAGACTGAAATTCGTTTGGTCATTATCTAGGTCTATCAACCGTGATTGTATGCCTTTAAATGTTTCGAAAATTGATCTGAGACAACATTGCAGCAAGACATCTAATTATTAGTTTTCATAGAATACATCGTGAAATAGGAGATAAAATGGCAAACTGGAAGTAGATCTGTCTATGCGTTTCACGAACAGGTTCGTGCAAATAGTCCCGTCATAATTCGAGTCATACGCCATTTTCCGGTGATAACAAAACGATATTGCGTGCAATTAGCGCCAACGTAATTCGAGTCCTACGTCATTTCCTGTTATAATAATAGGATATGGCGTACGCGGTCCTGCGGACCGTTCTAAAGAACAACCGTTACCGTATCATATGACAGGGGTAGTAATAAAATGGCAGCCACTTTGAGCGTATTCGTTTCATCACTCGACAAACCCTAGGTTGATGGAAATGGCCAATAGAACACCTCGTGCTGGACTCCGAGAGGTCAGGAAAGGTATACGAGGTATTATATTGGCTATTGGCGTCAACCCTAGGGTTGATCGAGTAGTGAAACGAATACGCCTTCCAGTCCCGTAGGTTAGACGAATGCGGTATACATTTTTCGGGAAACTACATTGAACCGTAACAGAAGGATGCATAATCAACAACAAGGAGTCACGTCATGGGAGAATTTGCTGCGAATTACAACGTGAACATCGTATATTACATTCAGATTGATGTCTTGCGTAGGCTTTAGCACTATTCATAATGACTAGGTTTTAGCAATTCAAGTTAAAGTGATGTTTAACCTTCACATTGCTTAAGGGAACCACACATGCTGTACAAAGAAGCATAATCAGCAAGTGAGATATGAGTTAAATACATCTACAGTGCAGTATTGGCGAATAACCGTATAACTTAGAAGAGACGGTGCGCAGTGAAACAACATTTGATTATGATTTATACATAAATAATCGTGCATTTTAAATTGAAATAATTATTCAACTTATCACGGCCTTCGCGTAGGTATGTTGAAAATTATCACACCCGTTTCGTATGCCAATGCTTACGTTTAATACAATTTTATACCCTAAGGTACGAGTGTACTAAATTAACTTCATAATTGAAGACGTCAATTTTGTGCTTGAACGATTAGCTACAATGCAGTGTTGTGCATTTGGGAAACTGTACAAAGTGTATAAAATTATTCACCTTTAGAAGATTCGTCTTTATAAAATTTGGATTAAGTTTCTCTAATTGAAATATATATTATTCCGAAATATATCGTTATAAATAAATTTAATTATATTGAATTCTTCTAACATTCAATTATTCGATTGAACGGATACCTGGAGTGTCGCGCGTGCACATTACTACACGTCGCCGCTATTACCTGCAAGTTGAATACTCAATAAATTATATATATTTTTTACAAACATGTAATATTTACAGACTAAGCCATCACTGATACCACATGACATCCGACACGTGCAAACACATCCGACACGTGCAAACACATCCGACACGTGCAAAAGTATATCCATAACACCGACGACCCCTTTCCAACCGGAACTGGGACATTGGTTCTGCACTTCCGTCAAAATGGCCTCTTTCAAAATTCACAACCACAAATCCTTCACGAAACGTGTCCAATTAAGCAGCGAGAGCTCGCCCTTTGCTGGTATCTGTCTTGTCGCACAAGTGACTAACATCTGCGCAACTCTCGAGCGTTCACATCCTCTTCGAAACCTCGCCTTCAGCCCATGCTCCTTTTTCGTCCCGATGCTATTCCGCACTGAAGTACGAGCTCTGCATGGAGTACAGTTTGTCTATGGGGTTGATGAGCGGACCGGAAGCCGGGATATGCGCGCGTCCATTGTTATCGTTCATCAACATTTGATCAATGGCCTCGGTTCCTTCTTCCATGGAGCTTTCCGGGTACATGCCTTCTGGCATACCATCAACGGAAAACATGCTGCCTGCAATGGAACAAACACACGGTCATTCATGCGGTTCAAAATATGCCAGGATATTAATGCAATGCACGAATACAGGGACATCCACACGTCCGAGTCTTCATAACACACCAATGCTTGGAACAGCAATGCGTAGGTTTCTGGGCATCCTTGAAACAGCGGCCATTACGACCAAACTAACCTAGTTAATGGACGTAAGGAGACACAATAGCATGTGGGTCAATGATGAATACGGGGCGGAAACGGTAAATATGGATAGGCTGTTGAACTGCGGTTCAATAAATGGTCGTACGGGTAGATGCTAGTATAACCCAAAGCTCTGTAGCGTTTGTCACATATAAAATTTGTTAAACTAAGCCAAATTAGTTTACAATTCAACTGCATGAGAAGTAAAACGTGTTTGTCTAGGCTATTAAAATTTATTCTATGGCGCCCAATATAATATCAGACTATTCTTGATTATGGCAGTCCTACTTATCTAATTCAGTATCACACTTGCAGAATCATAATAAGCGAACTACAAGGAGCGCATCTTCTAATGCACATTGACTTCCGGTACAACAAGGACAAGGAATGGAATCTGTCCATAGTAACAATAGTATTGCAGAAAACGCTAACCTACAGTATAATTAAAACTGGATTCGCAACAGACGTTCCATGAGACAGTCGTCAAAGAACAACATCCCCCCCCCCCCACCCCCCACGTTATACCAGGAACGAAAGATGACATTGGATTTAAAATGAGACAATGAATGATTTTGACAATGTTCATAAAAGTCACAGTTTTTTTTAGAACAAATGTCAACATTCGCTAATTCGGTTGAAACTATTTTTAAACGCCATGTACTTAATAACGTATAGAGCGTTGACATTTTACTTGCTACCTACATTAAAAAGTTGAAGAATACTCAACAAAATTCATTAACTGTTAATATCCTTTCCGTGGTAGCTAATTTATAGCTTATACTATTCCAGCATTGAATCGTATACAGGTTACGGGTATTCTTTTGAATACCTTTGGGGGCAAATGGTAACAGCTGCCTTAACCCAAAGTTCTTAAATTTGATAGACAGCTTCTACACCAAATAATCAACCGGCACTTAATTTATTTTGTAAAGCATAATTTGGCTGCTGCTTTTACCTGGATGATTCCGATGCTCAAAAGGCCGATTCTGAACTGAGTACTGGTGATTGTCGTTCATTGGAGGTAAATCTGGAAAATACAAATGATAATAATTATGGTTATGCACGTGCGTGTGTAAAAATGTGTAGTTCTACGAGTGTCGTAACTCGTTTACTTATGCTAGTGTAACTGAGGGTAACGCTACGATAATTCTTTGGAAAGGAAATCATTAAACATATTCTTAAACAAAAAGCTCAGAAGATTGGATTATTTTGATTATTAAAAAGAAAAATCAATTTTACGTTAGTTTTCAATTTAACAAACGACATTAGTTTTCAAAGTTACAAAAAATATAAATGAATAAGTACAAAAATAAAATAATAAAAAATGAAATAGTAGAAAACAATACATATATTATAATCTACCGGTAGATCACTTGTAGGCAGAGTTAAGACTGCGGTGCGTTCAAACAGATCAAGGCCGAGTAAGCCGCTTAGCTAAACTGGTTCCATGTCCAATGCACGGTTCATACGACTCATGGAACCGCGGCTAGTATAGTAAGCCGCTTGAACGCACCCCAGGTGTTTTAAGAAAATGAAAACAAAATATTCACTGACCATAAATGTACTCACTGGTCAATACACTCTCGTCACTGTCTGGGTTCAAGCCTCCGTCTGTGGAAAAATGAAACATCGTAAAATATGGTCACCAGTACTAACACACTGCTACTAATAACATAATAGGTACATTTATATTGTGCTAAATCCACTCTCAAACACATACAGCATTGCAATAGCCAACAAATCAGTTACACTAACTTTCCATCTCAACTCCATGGGGAGTATATAACAGAAGACCGTTCGCATACCATAGCTAAATATTAATATATTATTTTTAAATCCATGCTAATTGAGAAATAAAATTCAATGGTATTTTAAATAAATTAGTGTATACTAAATTAGTTCAATACATCATAAAATATGTACTATCGTATACATGTATATTAAAATCCAAATATTCTAGAAGGTAGCCTACATATAAACTTGAATATAACCTTTCTCCCAGGTTGGTTAATAACGAATTTAATAACAGGAATTCGTTTGTATAGTTTTAAAACTAAACCAGATCCGGTTGTTCAGGAAGTTAAAGTACCGTGTATGATGAAGGGAGGAAGAGACAATAATCTTTAAACCAAAACGGCAGATATAAGCTAGGGGTGAGAAAGTCTACGGATCCGTGCAGGTGCAACTCTTGAGCAACCCGGTTGTCAAATTTTAACAATTTATTAAAATACTTTAACCGGGTGATTTAGATTTATCACCTTCTGAACAAAAGAACGCTGGTAATTTTCCATTACAATGAGAACAATATATCACGAAGAACAAAACAACAATTACCGGAAGAATCGCTGTCATCTTCGGACTTTTTCCGTTTTTGAGATTTCTGAGATTTTTTTCCTTCGCCGCTGTTGTTGTTATTTTCCATGTTCTGCTTGCGTGCAATCTTTTTCACCTAATTAAAGAAAGGAAATCATGATTATTATATCAAATAATACAGCATACTAATTAATACCACTGTTTACATATTCCAATACGTTTTAGTATTTCCCTTGTTCGTATATGTATTCGTAGTTCCTTGTTTTTGTAAGCCTCTGCGCAAAGCAGACGACAAAGAGCATACAAGAATGTTCGAGAACATCTAACTCAACATTCAATTATCTATGGAACCTCCGCATTAATTATTAATACAGACCGTATAGGCCACAGGGGTACTTAGTGTGTATAAATATATAAAACTAAAGAAAAAAATGACTCGCGGTGCTCTGAAACGCCTGCTTATTAGAATCAAACACGATCTACGTCGTCTAGTAAAGAAACCGACGACATTCAAGAAATGACATGGATAAAGTCGTTTACAATATTAGATCGTTGAATTTAGGTCGTTGTCATGAATACATGCACATTGTTGTTATGTTATGAATGTATACACAAATCATTAAAAATACATCACAGTTACCAGAGTAGAATAATAAAGTTTAAAGGTGTGGAAGAGAAGTTTACCTTTGCTCTCTGATTTTGAAACCACACTTGAACAACCCGAACGCTCAGTCCTGTTTCCGCTGCTAAAGATTCTCGCACCTGGAACACAGATAATAGTTGAAATTAAAATCAAAACCTGGGTTATTATTTTCTAGAAGTCATAGATTATTTTCCGTGTTAAACAACTGGCTCCCGTTTCAGAGACGGATGGTAGCGCAACCAGACTAGCTCCAAGTTAACATATACCGGTAGGACTCTTCCCATGGCTACCATCGTTCTAAGGAACGGGTTCACGGTAATGATGATGATGATGATGAGGATGATGATGATGATGATGAGGATGATGATGATAATAATAATAATAATAATAATAACAATAATCATAATAATACAATAATAATAATAATAAAAATAATAATAATAATAATGTAAACATCTATATTACGGCGTCCACGTTTTAAAACATGTTCATAGCGCTACATTATTACCCCGATCAATGGATCAGTGTACTCTCATTTCAATCTCAACACCCTGGGGAGTATACAACTCAAGCTGCCTCGAGTGCGCTACAAGGTTCAACATTCACATGGCCATATCATCCCTCCAGGCATATTAGTGTGTAGTCGACTTTAAGCAATAAAACGATCAATGCCGCAAGCCTGGTTAATAGAAACCGTTCACTACGGTTACGTTATTCATCGTAACTATCTGCTACTTTGATACTTAGAAATCCAACCCGGTTGACATTATGAACATTACTAGCATTCATTTTAAATAGTGCACGTGTCACGACAATTATATATACAGAATGTTGATATTAAATAAATCCACAGGAAAATGATTTCATCATGGCTTAATTACTTATCTCCAACAATTAATTGTCTATAGATGGTTCAAATTTAACGACGTATACTATTTTAAAAAAATTAAAGAAAACGTTTATGCTTAAAAGAAATTCTTACTTTTCTACATGGCTTCGGGTTGATTTCGAATGACTGTTTGAACTTCCGTCGTTGGCTAGTGGTGAGAATTGTTCGGGGTCGTTTCGGTCCCTTGTTGGGCGTGTCGTGCCCGTCGTCGTCGAACCCGCAGTCGCTAGTGTCACCTGCAGATAGGAACACATGAACACATGAACATATGACACATGAACACAAATCCTCAACAAAATAAATTAAGGGCCATTGAATATGGAAATTTTTCGACCAAATTTGGAAATCTTTCGACCAAATTTCAGCATGAAAACAAGTTGGATGAATTGGTGTAGCTGGTAAGTGAATTTTTTAATTTAATTCTCCAATCTTGATAACCACTGATGCTATGTAACTTGTTTTCTGATTGGAGTATACAATGTGTTACAGTCAGATTGTGAAACCAGTCATTTCGTTAAAAGGCTTAACTTTTCATAAATACAAGTTCTTTGAGCGTATTAACCAATCAGATCTCCTGATACTCATTGACTGTTTTTGTATTTCATTGTAGCTAATATTAGAGGATGTACAAACATAACACCAAGAGATTCTACTCACACTCGCTTTTCGGACTCATGGACATCATGTTAAACTCTTTCTCGAAATCCAGCCTGCAAAATAATTGTCCGTCTTTCACAACAAACTGGTCTCCTTTCTGCAAAGTATGACCGCACACGACGCACACGAAACAAGGTACGTGATACACGTAGCCGACAGCTCGCATAACCAGTTCATTGGCGGGTACCGTCTGTAGGCAGCCATTGCACTTTGCTCCAAAAGTTCTGAAATATGTAAAGGCGGTTTATTAGTTATGGAATATTCACTATAATGTTAAGCATATACTGAAATACATTATATTTTCAGAATATACTACTGTATATTCAATATTCACAACAATATTCATAATATAACACAACCCATTATTTATTGATGTATTTATAATGTACTCTATACAATATGTACAATACTATTAATTAAATAATACAATTTGTAACTATCGTCATTGAATCATATGAAATAATATTATTAATAGGTTAACATAAAATCAAAAACATTTGGCATTGAAACTATATGAGCGTTTTTTATAAATATTTTTAAAACTCGGAGATTATTATCATAACGAAAATCAAATCACGTAGCATGATGAGAAAACAATGAAACTACTACAATCTTTACATGAATAACTGTTGATCAAAGAGTGCTTTTTTACAATATCTACATCAAACATGACCCTGTTTTAGTATAATCTGATTTAGTATAATTTAGTAGAATCTGATAATTTAGTATAATCTGATAATCTGTTAATAGGGTGATAACATGTTGACATTAGATTTATAAATGCATGCATCTATATAAGCACAGTAGTGTTTGGTAAGTATAATGCTATACAAAGCACGATATCGTCATCTCGTACTGATCAATATTGAAATAACCCTGACTTGATTACACATCGATATGGATATTGAAAATTACGAGGTACACATAATTGTTGGACGACGCGCCGGATGCACCTGTATCTGAATGAAGATAGAGAAAGAGAGAAAAACCCAAATAACAATAGGACATCACAAAGACTATTTCCTATCTCTACCGACCGTGAATTATTCTATTCTACAGTACTGCGTTACAGTTAGTTTATACCGACATGCGTTAATGAAACATATACTGAATACAAAACGTGATAGCAATATACACACACACACAGACACACACAAACATACCGAGGGTGTACTATGCTTTTAAGGTGCAAATTGCCTCTCACAAAACAAATCCAATATATTTCTAAACTCGGGTTACCTCGTCAATTCTCGGAGAATCGGCACCTGCTAATAATCAATACACGTAGAGAATGTATGATAATAGGACTACAAACTATCTGCTTGGCGGACAATGTGCTGTCTTCTCACGTTAATGTTCAGAACCTAATTTTGTATAAACTTTAGCAATATAAGATGCTCATTGGGCCCACACGCATGAGAGCATACGATTACGGTGCATTGATGCGCGCTATATATACAGTAATGCACATATTCTTCTACTCACGAAAATAAAATAAATACAAACATTCTCCATTCTTCTTTTTATTATAATAACAATAATAATAATAATTATAATTATAATAAAAATAATAATAATAGGACCTATTCTCACAGACAGAGAAATCAAACTGTTTTAAATAAAAAATATTCTAAATACATAATTACCTTAAAAATAACAGCTTCACCATTGGAAATTAAGTAATCGTAATTATAAGATTGTATCCGTATGAACTGAAATAGATCGCTAGAGATTACATATACAGATGACAGTTGTTAATGTACCAACTTATACCTGTATACTTGATCAAGTACACATCAATTAAACGGTTATTAATAATATTTTCACACAGCATGCGATATTGTAAAACTTCAAGGATTACCCCGCATAATGTACGAAACCAACGTGTCAAACCTAAATCTATTTATCGTCATTGACAAATGCACTCCGGTGCGATATTACTACTGTTTATCCTGTCGCTGGTGAAATTTTCTCCAAGGCCAGCCGGCTAGGTTTCAAAGTGCTTTGGCGGACAAATTCTCTGACTTTTCCGACACAAAGCTTTCGTCTCATTTATCATAACTTCGCCGGAGAACTACTAAAATATTTGTCCACGTCCCCTATTCAACTAAGCCAGATGTGATATGCCGCGTCTATGATAAATTGCATATCTTCTATCGAAATTCCTGTAAGTTTACGATTTTGAGTTAGTATCTCCTCTAAACCTAGCGTATGTGGAATGGGTTCCATCCGGGTAGTCTGACACGACGTCAGCTGTGTCGAGCGACAATCCGAGTCATCACCATACTCACGTAACTAATTAAAGGTGGTTTACGAGATAAGTGCATCCTGTGCGTCCGCGTGCGCATATGTGTATGTAAATCGACTAACGCGCTTATGCTGATGTAATAAGGAAATTAAATACTTGACATAGAAACTTAACAACAAATACAAATGATTTAGCTTGGACTTGTTTTTCCGTTTTTCTGAAATTACAGTTTTTAAGTGGGTAAAGTTTCTTTTGGCCTTAAGCATGGATCTACGCATTATAGAAGGAGTAAATTAAAAGTAGAATATTTGAGGATTTTAAGTGGATATTTTGTAAATTTGCTTGCCCAATCATTTAGATGTTTTTTGGGTTTTTTTGTTACTAAATAAAAAATATACTAAAAATAATATAAATACATGTACACATGCGGCACAAACAGTAGGCTATAACAATTAGGGTTTATCTGAGACTTGTGATGCGAATATGAGTATGACGGACACTGATAAATGTGAAGTCGCGGAGCTCTACGACGGGCCTAGAGGCAGGGAGGTGTGGTAGTTATGCACATAGTGACACACGACTATTAATAACCGTGAATCTTAGCAGATAACCTGCTGTTCCTCCAGATTTTTCTCATGAATAACCACAAAGTACCGTATTTCCTGACAATAGACATCCTCCGAATGTAAATAGACGCTAATTATATATTTGTATATTTTTGTAAATTAATTAGAAATAATCACCAAATATAAAAGAAACTAGAGAAACTAAATCCTACAAGTTGTAATGGGATGACTGTTCTGCGAAATATTGCTTGTGTTTTCCGGTCTTCTTTTATCGACAAGAACGTAATTCAATTAAATCCTTGGAGAAACAATACACCGCTTCCACGCCGTCAACTTGTCATTATTAGTCAAGACGTCGTCAAAGGAACGAGCAATATCGCCGTGCGGAGAGTTTTTGCGCGAAACAAAATGTCCACAGATGGCCCAAGAACGTCACCTTGGCGACGCTCCGTCAGTGAAGCATATTGACACGGCGAAACGTTATTACTTCGCCATCGTTAACGATGACCTGTCAACTCGTGTCATATTCGGTAACCAAGGTAGAGGCATACGTCGCGATGAATGGTAGATGAAGCTTTCCAGCTGAATGTATTGGAACCAATAACATCGACACGGATCGTCCGGGCTTCTTTTTATGTGGGCTCGTGTTCATCAAACGTACCCTCGTACTTCAACACAGAGAGAGATATTGCATCTTCCATCGCTTGTCATCTCTTGGACTGGTGTTTATTAAATTTGGCTAGTCATATCAGCCATTGATCCATCCACGTTTGGCAAAATGTAATAACGTGACACATTAATACTGTTATGAAAAACGTTTCATCAATTTAAAGGAATTGAGTTTCTTCGGACAATTTTATGAATTCTTCATATGATGTTACAGGCATATTTTCTTGAGTTGAGTGAGGTGAGAGAAACGCTGATTTGAAGTATAAGTACCATCGGCAATACTGAACAACAAAACACGCACTATGCAACACGTACATGTGTGTACATAATCATGCATCTATTATGATTAAGATAATGTTTAGAACTCACTCTCAATATAACATAAACATATAAGCCTGCTTTGAAAGCAATTCAAGAACGTAAGATAGGGCTCGTCTATTACAACGAGACCAGTTTATGACAGAAGTGAAAGCCGAAATATTTAGGCTTGTCAATGTTTATCTCAACACGTATACAAGTGAACGCCCTGCATAACGTACAACTTCAAATGGCGATTACCGTTGTAGTCTAATCCCACCTACTTCAAGACGGCCACCTCCCTTCCCTCGCCCCGAAACCGGAAGCCCGGATGCCCAGACACCCGTTTCACGCAACGATCGTAGCGCTACGAGAATCTGAAGTCTCATACACTAACACAGAGTCTCTCGTAGCGCTATGATCGTTCTGCAGAACAGTACCCGGGTCCGAATCAGTCTACGTATTTTCATTTCCACCCACCCGGTTATAAAGCTCTATATCTCGTCATATCTCCTATCCCGCGCCTATCAAGGCTCTAACTGACGGCGTTCGCCAACGCGGTCTCGGGGCGACAGTCAAGCGGGCGGAAGCTAAATCATATGCGCGGCTTTGTGCGGACGTTTGAATATCATAAATATCTTCCAGCGTTCCACTCTCGACTCGTCGAACGGCCCGAATATACGGGGGCTTGTCACATACATTTCCCGTTAAGATATAACTTTAGAGATTCGCTGGCAGATCAAAGGATTGCCTAAACCGCGAGTAAGACTCGCACAAACACATAAACACGTTTTACAGACTTTTGAAGCACGGAGTGGAGACTTTTATTACATAATGCGGGTGCGCACGGCTCTTTTACTGGAACCAAATAGTACGGGTGGATAAAAACACAGACACCGCATTTCGTGAAGCGCTGTAATATAGCCGAACATCCTAGCACCTTACTTCAAAGCAAGAGGAGTGAAGCTATTCCCATTAACGTTGTATTCGTAGTTAGCGAATATTATTTATCGGGCTGAACTGATAACAAGAAACTTTACTACGTTATTAACAACACGAGTACAGTTTTAATATTTATACAATGCCACATAACGTTTAAATTACTTTCTATTTCATGGAATAACATTAACTTTGGAGAAAATACGCTCCAAGTGAAGAAAATAATACAATTAGAAAAATATCACCGATATTTTTACTAATTGTAAAAGTAGAGTTTTGTTCATTGATTTCCTTATGCTGAATTTGCACCGGATGCTCTCTCTGTTTCTTTGTACTCGATGAACCCGTTCGAATATTTCTATCCACAAAATGGACAAATCCCGATCAGGACTGTTACACAATGCGCATTCTGCAGCATTCAGTTCGGGGATTATATCCCACACAGTTGGGCGCCATTGTTTCAGCGGCAACGAAGCGAGGGCTGCCTATTCACACGTTGTGTTGTACACCAAGCCAGCCCTCCATGGATTTAATGGCGAGAATTACTGTCCACAAGAGTCCTGCATTTGAGAAGTCGGTGTAATCGTGTCTCGTTATACAAAGATGTAACACAAATCGTGAAATTGTATTAATGTCGATTCAGCGACAATATGGCCTGTTCAGTCTGTATCTAATCCTTTCCGCCTGTTTTCCGTCACAACACGAACTTTTCAGCGGTTCAATACCGGCTCTAGTACAATTATGCAAATACTAAGTGTTCAATAAAGACACAATTAAGCCCATTCCACGGATGTGTATGGAGCTATGATAGGAATCAATTCTACAAAGACTTTGGTCTTTTGTAAGCCAACATGACCACATGGAAACAGATCGAGGGTCCAAAACATCCCAAATCGTTCAACTATCGTCAAGGTAAAGGCGTCAGTTTATTGCAGCCAAGCGTTCGGCCTCTTCTTAACATTAGCTGTTTATTTGTCAAGAACGTGAACGTCAATTGATTCTTTTCATTAGACTTAACTCCCTAATCAAAGACCCAGTCATACCGGGCCCTGTCTGTAAAGGATGTTATCTGCGCATCCTCCCATCATCCGACGAGACCGTTAGTCCTCAATAAAAGAAACAGTGCCCCCATCATCTCGCCGTTTTTGCCCTTTTGTTAACACTGA
This sequence comes from Lepetodrilus ovalis, assembly GCA_032361185.1. Classification (NCBI taxonomy): domain Eukaryota; kingdom Metazoa; phylum Mollusca; class Gastropoda; order Lepetellida; family Lepetodrilidae; genus Lepetodrilus; species Lepetodrilus ovalis. The sequence continues at coordinate 12,545 of JAUTBQ010021788.1, forward strand.
TGAACAATTATTCCAGTGTGAAAGTCCGCCAGTTCGCTTAAATAGATGCACATGCGGAAATTTACATAAGAATACCGAATTTATCATTCCGTCAATTGAGGGCATTCCGCAAATGTGCTGCCGCCATTGTCTGCGAGCACCTGCAGTTGGGTATCGGAACAAGGACAATTAATCGTCCGCAATATGCAAGCTTCCAAGTGTCTGTTTAAGGGGAAAATCTGCATTTGTAAAGCAATTCATCTAGCAAAGGAAGACAAAACGTTCATAGATTTTGCCAGAGAGCCATCAGATATGGTTCTGTAACATTATGCAGTCCGACACTTCAGAACACTGCAATTCTAGTTAGATTAAGTTATACTTCTTTTAGTGCTTTTATTATTCTAGCTAATAGCATTACTTCTTTCATTGTCTTAGTAATAAATATAATAGTTTACTACTAAATTAATGTATTCATAAATTCATACACAAACATAGAACATATGCAAAGAAATTTCTTCCAAAAATTAAATAAAAGTTAAAGATTTATTTAGTTATTTGCATTTTGTATATAACATTTGATATTTTATTTGGTTTTAGATATTTTATACACTATCCTATAAAAAATAATCAATATAGATCCCTAACCTAGTTAAAGTTTTGTTTCAATCCATACGTATCACGTGACTCTGATAGTTTAGACTACTATATATAGTATCAAGTTTTGGAGAGATAACACATATCGTCACATAGAAATATGTTTTTACGAGCTATTACAGAAAGTGATATTTAAACGACGGAATACAATAACACACGCACAACTGGTGGGTCTTCACTGTACATTGAACCATTTAAAATCAATTTCTATAAAGTTAATCAGTGTATAATTTAATACTAGCCACAACCAGCATGTGACAGATGGTACGTCGGATGACAGGAAACAATTGACGTGTCGAAAACCGGTGTCAGTTACAACCAGTCTGTGGATAATGTTGGCAGACGCCCGGTTTTCGCGATTCATTATCCACCTGTTCAACTCTCCTAACAGATACACGATAAAATTGACACCAGAAATATGTTACCGCATGCCACTCGCTAAGTTCATGAAAATAACCGCCATGCAACCGATATGAGTGATAATTTATATACAATAAGCGACGGATTAATTTTCGGTAAATTTATATTAATTAGAATTAACGAATTAACGAACCTTTGTTGGTATACCTTATGAATAACTTTAAGCGAAAAAAGATATGGAAATATTATTATAAATATTTTCGTTTTAACAGTTTGTTGACAAACGGATTTGATTTGGGTTTTGCATCTATACTTATTAATTATTGTACAAACAAGCTAGCTATGGGATTGTATATAATAGCATATGCATAAATAGGCTCCGGTATTTATATATGTATCAACCTCAACAATTATAAATTCCAGATGCAGTTTTCCTTTAAAGTTAATTCAAATATTGTATTAGTTACAATAAAAATCGGTGATGGCATGAAACCTGGTTTGAAGAATCGCAAAGAAGCATAAACAGATATATTTAAAAGCTTTCTTGCCAACCAACAAAGGTAGACCTATGAAGAACCGTGGTTATCAGTAACGTTAGTGAGCCGCTATATACTTTTCCCCTTTAAGGAAATGCGAGGGTAAATATTTTCAAGACCCATTGACAAATGTTCTGTGAAACTTTTATGGCAGCGTCTCTTTGAACTTTAAAGTTGTAATGTTTTCCTTAGAGTCGAGGGAGAGACCGGGCAAATATTGTATCTACCCGTTAAAGTGCTTACTTGTTTCCCGTTAAAATTTTACGCCGGCTTTTACGATACGGCATAGAGAAGATATGATAGCATTTCATAGGGTAAAGTGATTTTAATGTATGTTTAGTAAGCTCCAACTATGTAAGCCCTTTTTGTGCAAGGGCACTTTCTCCGGTTCAATAGATTCTGAATGAAGTGGGCCTCAACAACCCGAGAAGAACGTCCGTATGGTGAGTGGGACGGGACAAATAAATCACCACATGCGCTTTTGTGGCTAGATATAAATCTCCAGGCGATATATAGTCCTACACCTGATTATAGTCCACTCGGGTATCTCGCGTTCGCGCTTCTCTTAAAGGGGTACGAGATAGACGGGTAGAAATGAATATCAGAGAGCCACTGTTTGAATGGTTCTTTTTACTAGACGTGCGTAACTCTGGTTATTGTAAATCTCCCCCAAAACAAGCACAGGTCTCCGGCAGGGAAGCAAAGAAAACCACTAGACAGAGATATGGCTCTGATAGCTGGACGATTGTGTGTCGAAGAAGCACCCTTACCCTGCGAGTAAAATACACGCTTATTGTGATCCGCGCCTAGCTCATTCATTTGTGTCATTGAAACACCTCTTTTGACGTCAATTGAAACTGCCCATGGATTCCGACTACTCGTACCCTATACCTCTACACTGCCACCGACTTCATAGTAGAGCCATATCATTTACACGTAGATTCTCCCTTTATTCCTAGGACTAGTTCCTGCCCTTGCTTGCCCTGCCTACCCTCATTCCCTCCCCCTTGGGTACCACCCCCTAATCTGGCTTTTCAGAGTCACCACCGGATCAAGCTAGCCCTGTACGTTTGTCCTCAACACCTGCAAAGAAAAACAGTCTCGCCCCGACACAAAACAGTGGATTTTAGACCGCAAGCCCCACACACTGTATCCTTTCTCTATTCAAACTTGGCATCAATGCGAGTTTTTCACGCATATTTCACGGCTAATTCACAACGACTCTTTTATCCCCCGTAGAAGCAAAATAGACTGATGTCGTTAGTTCATTCCTCTCAGTAAAATTCTTCATGCAAATATGCCCATAACGTTGTACTTTCATGTGAAAAAGAATGAATACGGAATTGAAAAGACAAAAAAATACACAACCCACAAAGGGCGTTGGATCTATTGACATGCATATTTCCACCCACTGCGGCACTTGCAAGATAGACAAGTTGATTTCCAAAACTTATGCTAATTAAGACAACCCATTTGAATTCAGTCTAAACCTTGTATTGTACTATTTTCTATTGATTTTCATCAAACTGATTTTACTTGGGCAAATATTTAGTATGTCCCGACTTAATTACATCGTGTGTGTGTTTCTCATGGAAATATCGGAAGGATACGATAGGGACCTCCTAAGCTTGTGTCTCCAACCCCTCGGCGTGTTTATTTCCTGCAGCGCCTATTTTACTTGTCACAGTTTGCATTTCAAATTTATAACTATTTAATTAATACACGGCAGTTAGAATACTCGTATAGAAAAACACACTCATCATTATTTACTGTCAATTCTTTAATTATTTGGTTTAAAATACTACATGTTAATTAATGGATATACTATGTGCCTAAAGCATATTCCAATAAAGATAATTATTGGAACGATTCGATAATTATCATTTAAAAAATATTACTATATTTAATATTCAACATATAATTTATTAAAACTACATGTATTTGGAATTCCAAAATTAAGAGGCATTGTTACGTGACTAAAAAAGTACTCAAGTACAATAACGATCCACACGCAAAAAGAAATAGCCCACATTCATATGCATACATGTTGACACTAAGTCTATTTTTGAGAGGGAAAAAAGCCATAGCGACTTATTATTAAGCGATCAGTCCATCCCAGCAGTAGCCCCGTCCACTACAACAGCCTCCAAGCGTCAAATGAGATTCAATGTCGAGCCGAGATCTGTCAAACCGGGCCATTCACAGACAAGATTAATGGTGTGAACACGACCAGGCCCGCAGACTTCGAGGCAGGGTTCGAACCGCTCGCTCCTTTAAGACAATCCAAACTTAGGGGGGTCATTTGAATTTTATTGAAAACGCAGGCAAACTGTTCAGAATGGTCTCGAGGGCTTTGAAATAGTGTGTCGTTTATAGCCGACGTTGTCGTTGTGATGTCATTAGGGGCATTAGGCAAAGTTCCTTATTGGCTGCGAGTAGTAGTCTAAAGGTCTCAAGGGCGATGGATATTGTGTCGACGCTGGACAATACCTCGGTTGTAGGCCTATTTAGCTTGTTAGTTTTACGAACATATTAGCCATTCACGAATAATCATTTCCGTCAAATCGTTTGATTTCTTACATAGATCTGCCACGGGCCTAGTGACAAATGAGATCTCTTTTGCAAATATTTGCATCAAATCTACGTTGGCAACTAAATAGTCTCTTATATTTGCATTAGGCCTATCAACGTTAGTTTATGACTCTGGGTCCGACTTTAACTCCATTCCAAACAATCTTTATTTCTTCTCGCTATAATAAAATGTCTTGTAGGAGTGACTAATTAACCTATCCTAGGGGTTTACGTTTTGAAATAAAAAAGATCCAGATTTGCTTTCAAACATAAATTTATACACAAATACTTTTATAACGTTATTCGTTGGTCCTTTTAACAATAACACGTTTGTTTAAATTAGGCCTTTAAAAAATACGTTTAAATTTAGCAGTTTTTATCTTATTCCATTGACAATTACGTTATTATTATTATTAATACAAACATTACACATACAGCTCTATTTTTAAAAAAAAGAAGCGATACTTAGAATAATCACATTGATTTGCTCACTAACACCCACCTCCCCACCCCTCTCTCTATCTCTCTAATAATTAATCAATTTATTCATATTACACACGTGTTAATTAAGCATGTCAAATAATGAAACGAAATGATAACTGAGAACCATTAGAACATTTTAGCATTTTCTAAGAATAGAACTAAATTTATCTGAAATCTTCATGACAGTGGCCATGCATGCCGCACTGCTCCGTGACGCCACCTGGTGACAGTATGAATTATGAGATCCGGTGCGGCTCTGACCTACAGGTACGATAACTCTGCTACCTGCGACAGCCGCTAAAAGAATCCCACGCACAGGTGACCGCTATTTCATTGTTATGCTCGCCGGGTATCCTCAACGTAACCCGGGGAGAACGCGATGCAGGTTATTTGCAGAACAATGATTACTCCCTATTCCGTTATGCACGTGCAGAGCGTTACGAACATGTGCTGTTCTCGTTAGCCAACGGCCGCAGTAACCAATATACTACTCGTAAATTGACCAGTATATCATTGGTGGCATCAATTCCATAATGCTATCAATAATTCTCCAAATCTCCAAATAATTCCCCCTTGATAACATGGAAATATAATTGGACACTGTTGCCTCATGTTCGAATGGTGTACAACTCTGGTATTAACGGAAACGTCAACCTTTGCCGTAGTTAACGACCGCGCCATTAATTGATATGATTGGAGATAGGTTTACTTTAGGAGTTACACTGTTTCTTAACGGATAATGCAGTATCCTACGGCTGTTCTAGAATGCGTCACATATTTGTATGCATTGGACTAAGACTTTTCTATTCAGGATTAAAGGGAAAAGTATGGAAAAACAATATGGCCGAACAGGTGACATTTATATAAAGTCTCGTATTTTTTTGGATTTTTTTTTTGTTTTTGTTCGAGATGAAAGAAGGAAACATATGGGGGAAATAAGGTCGAACGGGCGATATTTATAATGCTTCGTGGTATTTGGGTTCAATAAATCAGAATAGAGTAGTCGTAGTTGTGAGATCATAGAAGCAGCCTGGTTGTGGAGAGGTGACGTTGTACGCAAGGCACGGTGAACAGATTGGAGAAACGCGGCTTCAAAGTCAGAAGATCTCGCCAGTGGAAAGGGCCATAAACCTCTCTGACATGTCGACAGCTACAAAGTAGCTTTTCTGGAGAACAACTCCACTTCAAAGCTCCGACAGTAGTACTGTGTCGTTTGTTGTACTCGCCGAGATATATATCAGTAAGTGTCAACACACCCCGGGTACGACATCCGGGCGACCGCAGACGAGGTAGAGGTGACCCTCTATGATATTCCTACTGGAAATCCTAAAATTCAATGGAAGTACTAGTAAACGAGGACGGCATTCTGAAGAAATCGTCTTTGGCTTGAATGTAGGATTAGAGCAACTTTCAGGATTATTTCGATAAAAATGCAGTTGTCAGTAAAATCGTATAGGTATTTGATCCGAGCCGATGATGAAGACATGATTAGTAAATCCCGCTGGCGTCTGACGAGAATTACCCTATACGTTGGGAATACTTGAAACGATCATGTTTTAGGTATTTATCTACTTGGGCTCTGGGCGACCGAGGAGATGCAGAGAGACGAGTGCGCTTTATCTCAGATCATAAATCAGTATTCACACTGTAAACGAGACAATGTGGATAATCTACAAAGTGGATGATCCAGAACAAAGATATCCAAAGTGGATGATCCAGAACAAAGATCTCTCTCTCTCTCTCTCTCTCTCTCTCTCTCTCTCTCTCTCTCTCTCTCTCTCTCTCTCTCCCCCTCTCTCTCTCT
>JAUTBQ010021899.1:0-18928 GCA_032361185.1 Lepetodrilus ovalis
ATGTACACACACAAAGGGTATATTTGGCTTAATAATTCAGTTAAAATATGGGACTCCCTTTTTTAGATTCGGGACGCAAAAAGTATATCACCACGTGTACCCTGGACTCCCAAAAATTTAAACCCAAGTTAAAGCATATTGTGACATAAATAATTATATTTTCTCATACCTGAAACAATAAAATTAAGTTGTGAGCGTTGGCTATTCTGGGTAAATATACAGCATATTTTGTCGTAAGTATGTCATGGAAATAGAACATGAGATTTTCTCTGCTAATGAACATTTCAATCTTCCATTTCAGACTGCACAGTCGCTTGCTTTGCCAGAGGATGATGACGATATCTAAAGTGTTTCTGTGATAGTGACTTTACTGTGACCGACTACTATGAAGCGTGTGCATATATTCAATGCAACATTATTGTAACAATTTCTGCATGCACATTTGGAGAAACCCAACAGGATTACTTTGGACTAGAGCAAATAATTTACTGTAGTGTCGAGCCTCGTCACTTGCAAGTATGAACACTACAGTTCTGTTGGATTTGGATTGGTGATGGAGATGACAGGAGCGAGGTGAACGGAGAAACCCATATCTTGTTACCTGGTGGAGCCGTGAAAAACATTGCCAGACAAGGCGTGGATTTCTTATCTTACTATTTTAAAAGAAATCAACTATCAAGCTGTAACGATTGCTAAAAATTAGGTTCATGAACATTGAAATTATCATGGTATTCGAAGTACGATGTTATCGACAATTGGCACGGAATGGTGTTTTTGTAAAGTGCCGATTGTCATTGGAACTGCGAAGTGTACAATAATTTGCAGATTCATTATTGATAAGGTATATTAACCTCCCTGTTAGAGGCAACAACAGTTGCCATATTTAGCCGTGCTTATCATATAACTAGCAGGGTGGGCTATTGACTTGTTTGGTCCATGATATTAAATTAAAAGAAAATGATGTTGAAGTGAAGTGAGTGAACTATTGCTGTTTGGTTCATGTTATACTTGTATCAACTTTTATTGTGCAAATATCAAATTGAACATCCATTGGATACTTTAAGATATTGTGTAAAAAATTTACATGACTGATAGTGCATTGTGAATGTTAAGTGAATAAAATTGGATGTACTATTTTGTAGGCTTGTTTGTTTTTGATACTGTGATTATTTGAGGGAAATGCATTCAATGATTGAAATTAAGCTTAGTGCATATAACGGCGGCTAATAATAAGCAATGTACATGCACATTACTTGAGGAAATGCATAGAAGTAGATGTACAGTAGACCTTGCATAAACCAGACGCTTGCCTATAACAACTGAATCTGAAGTCCTGTCTAGACTCGATCGTGGCATACACGTATAACATGTATAATGGACTTTGCATATAATGGACAGATAGCCGGTCCCAATGAGTACATTATGTGATGTCTACTGTACTTGGGCATGAAGTGCATTGACAACCCTATTTCTCTTTAAATTCTCCATGGAATGGACAAACTTTTTTATTGTATTTGCCCCAAAATGAAAAAAATACAAAATATTGACCCAGAAAAAATTAATCTGTTTAGTCGCTATAACAATCGCCAAATTTGTTCAGTAAGTATTTGTAGAGGGGCGACATCTGAAAGATGGAACATGCAAATAGGTTCAATTTGCACGTGTGAGTATGTGAAGAAGAGCATCAGCACATGCAAATTGAACCTTTTTCCAGTTCCTTTCAAACATCGCCCCTCTGCATAAAATACTTAGTGATCTAACTGGTGTAACCAATATTTTTTTTTTTTTTTTGGTTAGGGCACATAAATTACATGAAGTATTTACAGAGATGTGGTAATCTTATGAAATGCATTTCATGCCAAACTATAGTAATTTATAAAACTGCATAACTCTATTTGTACTGATCCCCTGGAGGAGATGTGGATTACTAGGCAGGACCCATGTTCTCCTGACGGCGATTAACATATCAGTCTGTGCTATACGCCGTCACACTACGAGGGGTTTCGCGTGTTCAACATTATAAGGAATTTGATTGGCTCGTATTATTAGCTAATGGGTGCAGGTGGAAAACGGCAACCTCCAAAACAGCTCACGATAAAAGGTCTACTGTTTGGAATTTATATGATATCAATTGACATTTGCACTGTTTTGGAAGTTGTTTTGCAACCTCGCCAATAAAATTCTGTATAATGCTGAACACACGAAAACCCTTGTAGTGTGACAATGTGTAACACAGACTGTTGTGTTCTTGCTGTTGGGAGAGCATGTGTTTTGTGGCTTGATATTGTGATATCTTGCAACACTAGTTTTCTTCTTGGGAACTTCTAGATACAAGATCACAGTAGTGTTTTCGTATACCTTGTGGGTATAGAATTTTTTCCATTTGTAGTTTTTATACAGCAGACATAATCACTTGTAACAAAGATGATTTAAAGGAGTTAAAAATTTATTATTTGTATAAATAAATTCACTTGCTCATAACAATGTCCACAAGACATTAATTTTGTACAATTGGCACCAAATTAAAACCATGGGTTAAAAATATGGTTATAAGTATATCTTAAATGCAACATGAAATTTCATAATTAGAAACTTCATACCACTAGATCTAGCCATGGAAGATGTTGGTAAGATGGATTCATCTAATCTGGACACATTTCGACAAGCACACGACAATGTATTAACAAAGAAACCCCAAGATAGGGCATAACAATGTTCATGAGAAATTTGTTCATAAAGGCACATACATCTATAGCATATACTGGTATCTAAGGCATTGTTAAATTGGCTGGATTAATGATTTATCATTCACTATTCTACAATGATCTAAAGAGCATTTAGTCTTGTCTCCCTGTGACCCTTAACACCCTGCAATGTTTAACACCCAGTGACACCCCTCTCTAAAGTTAAAACATAAGCACAATATAGTGACTTCGGGAGACACTATATTGTGCTTATGTTTTAACTTTTTATTAAAGTTATTTTCAAATATTTTACCTGTATTGTATTGAAAAAATAAATAGCTTGTAGAATGTCAACTTTGTTTAGTTTCTGCTGGGGATTTACGAGGTATATTTAGTGATGTTAATGAAGAGCATAAGCTACAACATCCGACACCTGTTCCACAATATTGTCTGTAAGCAACAACTAGTGCAGATTAACCCAGGATCCTGTCCCAAGGAATAACTGTAGCGCTATGAAATGTTGACTCGCATGTATACAATATGGAGCTAGCGCTATGATTGCTTAGTGCTTCAGGACCCAAGTGGGAACTGTACACTATGTCTAAATACAGATACCTACTGCATTTCCATCATCTCTGCATATGGAACAGTTTCTCAAAAAAAAGAAAGATTTGTGCTAGGTATCCATTGAGGATTTGAACTCTGAACATTTGACATTGTAGTTTGACAAGCAAGCACTGTGTAGCTTGCACCATGAATTTCAAGGAAATTAGATTCAACTTCATTGTCTTTCCTGATGAAATTGCATTCGTCACATCTTGTCTACAATGACATTGCCATTCTCAGCACTTCTTGTCTACATTGATGTTGCCATCCTCAGCACCTCTTGTCCACAATGACATTGCCACACTCAACACGTCTACAATGACATTGCCATTCTCAGCACATCCTGTCTACAACGACATTGTCACACTCAGCACATCTACAATGACATTGCCATCCTCAGCACATCCTGTCTACAACGACATTGCCACACTCAACATGTCTACAATGACATTGCCATTCTCAGCACTTAATGTCTACATTGATGTTGCCATCCTCAGCACATCCGGTCTACGATGACATTGCCATCCTTGTCCTTGAGTCGGATTCTTCCAGTGGAGTATCTCGTCTCCTGTCGTCCATCTGGGTAAACGGTTTTCACTGTTCCATCTGGATACTCGCGCCTCTGGAAGAAGCAACACAAGGAAATGATGATGGCATTAGTCACTAGTGATAACAAAAGTGGAGAAGCTAACGAGAAATACTATGCAAATAGTGGTACACTATGTTAAGATGTTCCCATTCTTATGTATCTTTTAGGTGTTATTGTTATATACTGGGTATACATACAGTTAGATCCTGTTATACCAGACACGTGTGCTTTTGTTAAAATCTGACCGGTAAGCGAAACAACTGGATCATCGGATTAATGATTCATCGATAGAAAAGTATATAGTCAGAACCTGTTATAACGGTCTCCGTTGTACCAGTCAACTTTTAACCAATACAGAACTAAATGCTTAAACTCTATGAATGAATTATCCGGTTGTTTCGCTTACTGGTCCGATTTTTACAAAAACAGAAGTGTCCATTATAACGGGGGTCTGACTAGTAGGAAATCTGTATTAGTTAAAAGACCGGTATGCTCAGAAACTGTGACTATAAAAGATTTTGAACAATATTATTATATTTTTTTCAAGAATCTTAGCTAATCCAGGGTTATTGTTTACTTGCCTTGAAGGCATCAGTGTGTATCTCTCGCTGTCCATTGGGAAACTCCATTGTCTTGTCTCCGCTCTTCTCCACGCGGATGACCGTGCCATCGGGGAAGATGCTCTCCTCGGAACCGTTGGGGAACAGGTACTTGATGGTTTGGTCGGGGAACGTGATCTCGTTTGTGCCGTCCGGGTAATGCTTCTCTATCTGATTACTGGCAATACACAGAACAGACATAGTCAGGCAACATAAGCGCTGGCAGTTACTGTTGATATCGGTTAAGTTATGTGAATATTTACAAACTCATAGATATTGAAAGTTTTTTGACAAACAAATACAGTAATTAGAATAGTAAATTTGTAAATTGTATTTGTGAATTGTATTTGAAAATAAATTGTATTGGGTTTAGAGTCACTTTCTAGAATCTTGCATTAATAGCAGTTTAGGGTAGGAGGAAACCCGCAACATCTGTAGTGCTTAATGTTGCAGTAAACCTGCGAGCACTGGCTGGTACTGACAGACCAAGGATGGTTTCTGTATTGCCACTCTACAGATAGTGCATCTTATCAATATCGTGTCAGAAATGATAATAGTAATTAAAACAGGTTAGTCTGATGACAGCAAATTAAAGGGACAAAACTATAATCAGAGAATGATTGTGACGTAAATGGAGACGCTTACTTTTGGAACTGTAGGATTTCTAGGCCATCTGGATACGTGGTGTGTGTAGTCTGAGCATCCGCATAGAAGTATACCTGAAGATGTATACACATGTATCAAACTTACAGTATAGAAGTACACCATAGACTAGGGCTGTATTTGATTGGGATACTCAAGCCGAGTCAGGGGAGATAATTCAAATCTGATTGGTCAGTGTAAAATCGGTCAATAAGAGTTGTAACGTCACAAGCATGTTGAAAACACATTCATTATTTGCCAACAACACTCGTGTTATGTTCTGGATGAATAGTTTTTGGGGCTAATGCACATGTCCAAAGTGGTACGTGACTCATCCTCGCACCACAGGGCTACTTATTCCACTCAGGATACACTCACTTTGCAGTACCTCAGGCACACATCTAGAGAGAAACTTGTGCAAACAGTCTATAGGAGCTATAAATAGAACAATGATAACATCTATTTCATTGGATAGATTTCTACAGCAAATTCATCAGGAAAATGATTTCATTGGTTGGCTGTTTGCACATGATTCCTGTTATATGTGTGCCAGGGTACAGCATGGAGAGAGTCCTAAATAGAATAAGATCCCTTGGGGTGCGAGGATGTATGCGACTAGGCTCTCGAGCTCCAATCAAATATAGCCTAGATGTCCAAGGGTGCGTTGAAGCTGCGCTACATTTACTACATTTGCTACGCTACTTTTGCTACTAATAGTAGTTAATTGAACGGCTTTGTGTGTATCGCTTCCTACAAATAATCCATGGTACAGACCCGTAGCATATGTATTGCTGGCTGAACGGCTTCAGTAGGCTATTTAGGAAAAAGTAGCAAAAAGTAGTGGAGCTTGAACGCACCTCAGTGGTATTGATCTGTTGGTGTAGAAATGTGGGGAGGAAGTTTCAATACTAAGACTTACCTCCATGAAAGACTCGAGGGCATCGTCTATAGAAGCTGTGGGGGGCGTGGCAAACAACGTTGCTGCCAGGTTACGCTCAAGCCACGTCAACATGTACACCTGTTGTCATAGAAACAATAGCATGTACATTTCTCGTCATCGAAACACAAAAAACACATGAATATTTGTATTTCTCAAATCATATTCATTAAAGCAAAACATAGTACATGTAACTTGCTTATCTTTAAATATTTAGATAATAATTCTATTAATTATTAGCATTATATTTAACTACTGTACAAGTTTTATCAAAATAAAAGAAAAGGTTTGTGTTGCTTATAACATTCATGTCTTTTGTATCACTATTCAGACTAGTAAGTTTTAAAGTTAATTTTGATCCCTGCAATACAAATAATCCAGGTTAGAATTTCTTAACAACTAAAACTTTGATATGTTTGAGATTTAAATGACATTTGAATAAGCTTGAAGAAAAACATGTATCATGATATAGTATGGCTACTCAAGATTGCAAGACATTTGGTACTTACACTAAAACACCACCTGCCCAGCATGTGATGATTAGAGGGGTCATCTGGCTTCAGTTCAATAGCTTTCTCTATGTGTTTCTGAAACATGCAAACATGGATAGATTAGCCCATAATTTTATGATAATGACATACTTTTTAGAGTAATCGAGTTCAAGAGTATAAAATCTCAAAACATGCTTCATTGTACAGTATTATGTCTGCTTCAATACTATAAACTAAGGGCTTCAATTTCTGAACAGACTATAATTTCATGCAAATTATAGTTGTGCTTGAAATGCGTAATTTAATACATGTTTTACTGTAACAGAAATAATATTGAAATACCAGTTGTATGATGTACCTTAATATCAAAGCCATTTTTTATCTTGACTTGTGTTGATTCATAGTCACCCACATTTCCCAATGTAATGGCATACCTGGATAACAAAAACAAAAAACTAGACATGATTCGCAACATATGGGAAAACAAATCATCAGTCACTTCTACTATGAGAAAAGATATAATTTCACAAATAATTCAACAGAGCATTTGATGATATAAAATAATTGAGAGGATGTAATTAGTATTATTTGTATTGTTACTATATTTGGGCTTTGAGCTTCACATGAGAGGAAATGTCAAATTTTGTGTGAGAGTGATAGCCGATAGAACTGTCAAAGGGTATTTCACACAGAGCTTTGTGATATGAAAGGTTCTGAAACTATATGTATATGACTATCGACAGTTTCTCATGACTTTCAGACAGTTACTCACAAGGTATAGTCTACATGAAATTCACTATCAGACAGGGTATGGTGAACCAGCGCAAGAAAAGTGGCAAATGGAGCGCCACCTTTAGGTATATCACAACTTGAAGTTCAGGGCAGGGTGAAACCTTCAACATCTGTAGCACTGAATGTTGCAATAAACCTGCAAGCACCAGCTGGTACTGGCGAACCCATGATGATATCTTGGTACAGACAGCGCATCCTATCATGATCGTGCATGAAAGGTAACCATGGTAACTATCACAAACCCTTCAGGGCCTTTGGCTCCCAAGTCCAACTTTCTGACAGGTGTCACACTCACCACTTGTGGGCGTCGCCGCACCGGTCATTGAGCTTGAGAGCATCGCTGGCATTATCACACGCCATATACACCAACTCTTTCTTCTTTTCGTCATTTCCACGCGCACCTTCAATGCGCGACACAAGATAGCAGGCCTTCGCCAACCTCCATAGATACTTCACGTCAGTAGGGTGCTGAATAAAGAAAATAATAAAATATATAATTAAAATATTTGAATAAATGTTTACCAATTTTATATTGTTTTTAACAGCAAGGAATTTCCAAACATTGACATGCCTCAAGTGCTCTTGAAGAAGTTGCCAACACATTGGAAAAATAATGGCACCAGATTTATCAAGCAGAATTCCAAAATTTGGTAGATAGCGTCACCATAAAGTATCTGCTGGCCCTTAGTTTATTTTGTTGATGAAAAGATGTCAGATTTCCTGTACCCTTTCTTTGCTCTTCAGGAGAAGATGGTACGCCTCCTCTTGCTCTTCTGCTCCTCCGTCGAACAATTTGTCAATGCGGTTGAAAAGAGGATCTCTGTTCACAGTAGACTCTTGTGGAGCTAAACTGTCACGAAGCTCTGATGATAATTCTTCTAACGACTCGAGATCGCTTCTAAAAATAAAGAGGAGGATATTCAATTATTTTTGTTCTCAATTTTCAAACACCACGTTTACCCGTAATTACTTTAATAATTTGAATGGGGAAAAAATAATTAAATTAGTACGCATTCAAATTCTATTAACTATCTACAGTTCTAAGTTTACTTATTTTTACTACATAGTACATAGACAGAACATCACTTTAGTGTGTTTTGATATCAAATATCAAGAAATGTTAGGCTTGCCGAGGATTATTATTACTTTTGTCAACATGTATTTAAATATTTCATCCATAATGTCAAAAGATACAGAAGAGAAATAATGTTTCTCACACAATATCATTCTAAGTCTATCAACAGGAGAAATATTGCACTTCACAAAGATTTCCATTGTGAACAGGTGAAGTCATGGATTAATGAATATTGATTTAATGCTTTATAGTTACTAGCTCTGGGAAAATCTTTCACCAATATCCGACAAAAATCAAGAAAAAAGTTGTGTATTTGTGCTGCGACATGACAATGTGATGATATCAAATGTCAATGGGTGTTGTTGGCTACGTACTATATCACTGGCCATGGGTAAACAAGGATAGGTCAATGTGAATACCGTAATCGTCCATTACAGTGTAATTGGTGACTGACACTTTCTAATTATTTTCACAGAACCATAGTCTGTTAGTTGGAAACTTGCATTGCATGTTTGTTTTTATGCAACATTAGAGAGCGAAGTATACAGGTTGGATGCTATTTAATCATGTTAACTAATGAGAAAAATAATTGGCCTGCACATCAATGGGCTGAAAATAATGTGAAAATAGGCAAATGGGATTGTTGATTGCTAATGCCAATATATTTACAGTGTGGTCTTGGTACCATTATTTTTACTTGTAGCTACTCTTTGTGTCACCAATGATTCGCAATGAATGTTTATCACAAGCGTAAATGATATACATTGATGTACAACAAACAAAATTAACATGAGTCTGCTATCCCGAGCCATTTCTCCCAATGCTAAACAGCTGCTAAAGGTATATCCTAAGGACTAGTAGAAATTGATGTATTTTGTTATTTGCATCACTATTTGGACGAGGAAGTTTAATTTTGATCCCTGATGTACAGTATTACTAATAGCTTAAGTACATTAAAGCTACTACATATGTGTACATTAGTGTAGTAATTATAGCAATGACAAATACCCAAAATCCAATTATGGATAATGACCACAATTCAACAGAACAATCGTAGCGCTACAAGAGTCGTAAATCTCATATGTTAATATGGAGTCACGACTTGGGTAGCACTACAATTCGTTCTGCGAGGCCCCTGATCAGTGATCTTGAAACTGAATCACAAGTGCTTATTTTTATTTTTTATTTGTTGTTTTAAAAACAATAGTGTATACTATGTACCCTCCATGGGCATCTAAATAAACTTCTTCATCGTCCTCTCCACTACTTGTGGGAAGAGAATAAAATGCTGGAAGCTTTCTCCGTCGTACAGAGCTGGACAGGCGACTTCTGATTTCAGCAAACTCCGCTCTTAGACTTGCAACTGCACCGCCCAACCTCTCCAACTCCCGAGATATTTCTGCCAGCCGAAAATACAATATTGTGGCACCAGCACCGAAAATAACGGTAGTGCTAATGCCCGAAATTATCACAGCATGTTGTCTGAAAAATGACATTGCATTCTAAGAGAAATAATCAGTTATAAAGCAAAGTTTTTACGAGTGTGAAATATTATTGTTTTTACTGTGACCACAGCACCACCCGTGGGATAACAGTTTAGCAAGGGGAGATAACTAGAAATCGAATAGGCGTAAAAGTTTTAGAAAAACGGGATCCAATCTACGGATGATAATAGATCATAGTATTACTTTTGAGTTTGGAAAATTATTTTCTTTATATTATTAAAATAAAACTATGATTAAATAGATTTATAATATGTATAGTGAAAAGCAACGTGCTCCACAAAATCCAACCAAAATCAGAGCTTTTACCTTATACTGACTAGATCACATCTAGCCTATGTTTCATAAGAGTATAGAATTATGCATAGCATTTATATAAAATTAGTGCTACTCCCTCCTTCGACGAAACAATGATAATATTATCCCGAATGTGTTCGCCCCTCATTCCATAACTTGCAGGTTAGTGTATTGACTTATGATACGGATCATTATAGGGCACCTTGAGCAGAATACGTCCTAAATATGGGCTTGACTTTGCTCATCTACATGCAAACCAATGAAACCATAGACAGACAAACAGACAGACGTTTATTCAGTACATAAGGCCTCGGCCCAAAATACAATAATATATACATAATTTTGCGCATTATTCACAAGTATAGTTTCCTCTTATTTTTGACATTATATAGAAATAAACAAATAGTTTGTAATTGGTCTATATTTGTACTTGACATGATTGAGATAAAGTTTTCAAAAGAGAATGATTTATAAATATATTTGCCGACATATTTACTTCTAATATCATCATATAGCTTAAATTACATCTAAATAGAACATGAAACTCGTCTTCTAGGCAATGGGAATTATACATGATAAGGCAATGTTGACAAAAATCTTTCCTTATATGGGATATTATTAATACGAGCCATTTCAATGTTCAACATAAAATTACTACATCTAAAACGTGACATGTACATTCTTAAATATTTAGGAATATCATTGCTTAAATATGCTTCTATATTTAACAAAGACTTGTTTATAAGAAAAACCTTCAGTCATACCATTTACAGATGCACACCACATTAATTTTGTGATAAGTTATCATTCAGGATAAATGTATTAAGCCATCTATTGATGGATCATAGACACCCAAAGCAATATGCCTACTTAATATTTTACGAATGTATTTAATCTGCCTCGAGGATGCTATTGGTGGGAATATATCTAGTTAGTCTAGTAGAATATTAGATGGCAATAGTAACTTATAAATAGCATAATATGCACATACAAGAATGTGAACAGTGCATGTTGGAATGTGCGGGAACAGTCTGGAGTAGCCAACCGCGGTATGTAGAGTATGAGTTCATAATTATTAGCTCGAGTTTCCTCTATCCCTCCTTCAGGCTTTCCTATCTATCGGGTGTATAAATGTAAATATAGCTGGAATAACCATAGTAATTCATGGAAAAGAAGAGGTAACGTAGGGAAATATGACCGCATCGGCTGTATAAGAGGTACATGACATTCATTACGAGGTGCATGGCATGTATAAACCGCTGACCATAAGATAGGGCTTACTTTTGGGGGGATATGGTCAGCAGGGAGGGATAGAGGAATCTCGACCTAGAGTTCAAATGTGGCACTGTGTAGAATGATCCAGAACAATGTACACAATGTATTCATGTTATTTATATCGGAAGTTCCGTACCTGTATTTGCGCACTCGTGTACTTCCGTGTGGACATAAACGGATATCGGTCCTTTTCGGCCTCGCGAGAATAACATTGACATTTCTTTTATCCATTGATATCCGTCTACCATATGTGCATGGCAACCTAAGACCTTATGTATAAAAATGCACAATAGACTAACGTGGTCATTGGAACTATCACGTAATATTCAGGTACATTTTTACGTAGTATTATGTGTACTATGACGTTATATTGATGTGACGTATTTATACCACGTGCAGACTCAGACGCGGTGTTCGACAAATTACATGCCATTCTGTATCCCACCCTATTGAGAAATATAGTGATTATTGTATTCGTTGATTCATATATAAACCACAGAATGAACCAAAGAAATAGAGTATGATAATATTCACAGAATACACCCAGTTCGACAAATTGTTGCGCTAATTCGTTAATTTTAGTGGCCCGTCACTTTATAAATTCTATATAGTCTACTTGCTATACTATAGGCCAGGAATGACCTAGCGTATTACAAATACTACTTTAAAAACAATGAATATATGCATAATAGACATGCACGTATATTCTTTTTTTTTTTAAATGCAAGTCAAGCAATCTAATCATGACCATAGCTTTAAGTTGGCCTAAATTAAGCCTGGAATGCTGGTCATATTACTACATGTATTTTACTATGTTGTCATTGGCGATATTTTTCATTATAGATTTATTTATCTATATCTTTCCTTAGTAATATTATATAGAAGCAAGATATTGCTTAATATTTAAAGGTATACAATCACGCGTTTGGTGACATAATTTCATGGTCAAGCAGATAGTCTACATACATATTTTCCGGCATGTTCCACTGTTTGAAAGGCATAATAGCACAGCGAATTGATTGACCTGCATAATGGACAAACGAATTTTGATCTGAAATTAATAACGCTCGATTTATTCACCCAAAAGTTGTTATTTATTCATGTTCTTATTCCCCAGCACTCGATAGTATTAAAACAAATCATATTTTATATTAAATAAGGGTACGTTCCGCTATTTATCTGGTCCGCGATGTATCACTATTCTAAGAAGGAATACGAGCAGGAATGAGAGTTATCTGCCCATTTACTGATATATAAAGAAGCGGGTTGTCTATCGGAGGGTTGGAGTGGAGATTTGTAAATCACACAGTGGTGGAAAGCTTTTTGGAAGTACAAACATGATTGTATGCATGTCAAGTGAATGTACTTTGCAGTTACACTTATAGCTAAGAACTAGCCTAAAACAAGCATAAATATCTGTGATATTATGCCTTTAAAAAGTTCATACTTTGTTTTCATATTATTGTTTGTGTTTTTTTAATTTAATTTTATTTTATTTATGGCGAGATACAAAAATATGTATAGTTTATAAAGATATAATAAAATATAAAGAATTTGAAATCTCCCGGACAAAAAGAAATGACTAAACTGGTTCGGTCGGAAACGCTAGTAAGTATACTAGCATGATCCCAGTTGGATATAATCAAGGGCATATAACTCTAAGCTAATATTTGTGTTTTTAGTACACAAGAAACATGCCATACGTCTTGATTAGTACGCAGATACGACTGGTAACCTATGTTTCTATGCTCTATAGTGATTATGTCTATGCTCTACAGTGATTATGACATTTGGGAATTCTAATTCCTTGCTGATTTACTTTTATTATTTTTATAATCTGTTCACCAGCTGTTCACGACACATGTCCCAAGCTGGTCCCTGCTGTTAGCTAAATATATAGCATTAGCAACACCCATAAACAGGCCAAATATCATTGCTACGCAGTCAAAAGAGAAAACTGTGCAGACACTCACACCGATCATCAGTGATCACTGTTACCTCAACCGCTGATCAAGATCATAAACAACTGATATCATGAACAGCTGATAAAAACCTACTTTATGATTATCCTTATAAATCATCTATATCAAGTAGTGACCCCTATACATGTACTTTAATATAACGGCAACCTTGTTTTTGTTAGGTGCACCTAGATGAAGTTATTGCAATGCTTACTTGATGTTAGATCATCTATGTATTATTTTATTTTTTAATGGATTGGGGTAATTAATCTTTCACTTGTTTCACAACTTGTCAGTTTTGAACAAGTAGAAACCCACAACATCCGCAGTGATGAATGTTGCAGTAAACCAGCTGGTATCACTGACTATTGACAGATAACTGCTTTGCCACTGTACAGACAGCACATCCTATCATGATTGTGTCAGGATGGGATTTGAACCTAGGGCCTTTGATGTTGATACCGTTATCCAACGTTCTACCATTGCCCTACCGTCCACCCATGTTTGACTAATCCAGCTGGAATGTTTTGATCATTGTTGTAAGGACTGGGTAGGCAATGTTTATGGCCGGGTACTTTACTATTCTAATGTTAATTATGATTTGTTGGTTTTTTAACAGGCAAGTGGTCCCACTACAGTTGGTGATGAGTGGAGTGACCCTCAGTTGATGGATTATCTACAAGCTACGCTCTCAAAACAACTTGGAAATAACTTGTACGTGTTTGTATGACATTTCAATGATATAATTATAGACATATTAACATCGGTAATTATAAATAAAGTAAAGTATTAGGTACCATGCATTTATGTTTAGACTTACAAATGACAGATTGTCGCATATGGATGAAAAAATTCCCACTGACATAAAACAATAACTCACATACACATAAAACAGACCATATCTTAATATTTAATCATATTCAAGTCCACATGTGATTTTCTGTTTTTTATTTTTTTTATATAATTTGAACACTCACAATTGCAAATATTAAATCACTAAACATAAATACTGCCCAATGCTTAATAACAGAATTTAATAGTAGATTTATGCAACCTTGT
Organism: Lepetodrilus ovalis; assembly: GCA_032361185.1. Classification (NCBI taxonomy): domain Eukaryota; kingdom Metazoa; phylum Mollusca; class Gastropoda; order Lepetellida; family Lepetodrilidae; genus Lepetodrilus; species Lepetodrilus ovalis. The sequence goes on from JAUTBQ010021899.1 coordinate 14,510, forward strand.
AAATTACCATTGGTATACCTGCATTGTATTTTTCTAAGAACATTGAGAATGTTATACGGTATATGTTTGTGCATGCTCTGACCCACTAACCCAGGGTTGTTGTTGTTATTATTATTATTATTATTATTATTATTATTATTACTGTTATTATTATTGTTATAATAATAATAATTATTATTATTGTTATAATTATTATTATTATAATTATTACAGTCTGGAGTACAAGAGCAGTGACCCTCCAAGAGTGATCCTGAACAAGCTGGAGGAGAAGGGATACCGCGTGGTGTGTATGACGGGCGTCGGTCAAACCTGTATCTGGACTCTGCACAAGCCTGACCTACATGACAACAGTCCTATCTCCAATGGCAACATTGCTTGAACATATTGCCATGCTAGTGAAAAGTGTTCATTGAGTTAATACACGAAAGGGGTGTATATTTACGCCAGACATAAATGACGCGGATTTGCTTGTATTACGTCATTTACATTGATTGTATTACGTCATTTATGTCCGACGTAAATATACACCCCTTTCGTGAAATGCACCCCAAGAGTGCTACACTGTTTCTTGGGGTATGATATGATACATACAGGTTTCGACAGTAAAGATTGTCCGCCTGTCCGGGACAGGTATGATCCACAGGCAGTCATGTGAATTGGCCCAGATTAATAATCCTTTTATCTCCAGTTACATGTACAATAGGGCACAGAGACATAGTTTGTGTAGTTATATACAGATTTCATGACAAGATAGCTGTTTACCTATTGTCTAGTTTGTTATGCAATCTGTGTTCAAAACAAATTCGTAGTTTTGCCATTTTGTAAGCTTCAGATCAGGGCTCCAGACTAACATGCTGTTACCCGGTACTCGCCGGCAGGTCTATTTATAGTTGGGGCAAGTTGCAAAGGCACCAAAGGTCATATATGTTAAAAAATAGGTTGCCCGCAGTATAATTTAACTTGCCCCTGTACGTCGGGAATACCTTAGTCCAGAGCCACGGTTACTTTCTATTTTTATATATAATGTATACACATGGATTTTAAAACATTATATATATATATATATAGTTTCAAAAATATAAATACAACAAAACCATCTATAAAGATCATGCTCTCCATTATTTTGTAGGAAATGAAGACAATTCATTCATTCAATCATTCAATCATTATATATTGCTTAAGGCAATAAACACACACGCATTATTATGTGTTTTACATGAGATTATTGATAATGCCCAACGTGTACACAGAAATTGTAATCTTATTTTAAAAACTGACGTTATTTGTATGATCACATTACGGTGTTAATATATAATTAACTTGACTGAAAATAACAGTATTAGGATAACAACTTAATCGCTTTGTGGCGCGTTACCATTTGACATCATGATATCTACAATTTAATTAATTACATTTTTCTATCCAAGAAATCGATTGATGTAACTAAATGCAAAATGTATAAGAAGTCCAGTTCTGTTCGTGTTTAGGCATACTCACTTTAATTATTATTACTGTATTTTTTCACTATCAATGCTGAGATGTCTTTTCGTGAAATTATGCGCGTACCGTAGCAAATCTTGCAGATCGTAGTTTAATACTAGATTATCAGCTACTATAGGCGCGTAGTTGCCTATTAGCAAATACGCAGACGCTTCCACATTAATTTCCTCTAGAGCTAACATTATTTTTTAAACAAAACATAAGCATAATTGTGCAGTTACACTACTGGCACTTCCACATTAAAAACCCTATATTTACGCGCCTGATTATTCAAGCTTCTTTCGATTAAAAGCATCTCTTAATAAGTGATATTAAGGAAAGCGATTTTCTTTGACAATAACCATTTCAGATCTACACAAATATATAGGACTCACATAAGTAACCTAACAATCGGAAGTTATCAACCACTTGTTTATCAAGGTCAGTATACTTTTCACGTTATTTTGAACGAAAGCGTAAGAAGAAAACACCGACTACTTTATTTAAAACGCTTCTTCTTCTCTTACATGTTGTTTTGCTTAACAATTATATTAGTCTAGTGTAAATTTAGTACGTTCTATTAGTGTGTGAAGTAGGCCTACTTGTTATTAAGAAATGTAATTAGGCTAGTCTACTTATTTTATGAACTGGTGAACACTAGTTAGATCATGAAAATATTTTGTTTTGGTTTTCATGCCGCATAATTAAATATAATAAGATCATTGATTACAAATTATCAGCAACTCATTGGATTTACTGGATAAATGTCTTTAGTTTTCCCACGTTGAACTTCAATCGCGAGAAAACCTGTGTATTACGTCACATATTTATTTTGATAACGTGCAATTTGACAAGCTTGCCCACGTTGAAGTGTAAGAGTATATACTATGCAATGTATGTGAATGCAGGAATACATCCCTCACCCCAACCCTCCGCCCCCCTCCCCCAGTTTACAGTTTACAGATTATCCACGAACTACATTAAAACTAATTTGAACAACTTATTATACGTCCCGAGAATGGTGCTGATAAACTTTTAAAGTGTGCTGGTTATGCATTACAACCTCATGTATGCGTGGATATAGATTTATACCATTTCCAACACATTGAGAAGTGTCCCACACATTACACCATGCCAGCCCCATTTGTACTTTTAGTTTGAATTCTAGATCTTTGCAATAGATATTCAAAGATTTTGTTTTCTTTATTTTTGTCACTCCCTTTGAACCTAGTGGGATCGATGTCTCATGGCGCCCATTTATAAACGAAAGGAGTAGTATTTATTGTGCCAGAGATAGTAATCCGAATGGTAATCACAATGATTACGTATGCCTTTTCAAATGTCCCACCAACCCACAAAGCCAATTTCGATTGCAATATTGCCTCGAGAAATCAGCGGAAGTTAAAGTTTCATGACCCCCAAGGTTTCTATACAGTCGAGACCCCTTTATGTTCTTCTGCCTTTATTAGCAGAGCCTTGCACCTTTAAAACACATTGTAAGTTCCCAGTGAAGAATAAACTTCCAGATAAAATACAACATGTTGGCCCAATTAGATTGCAGTTCGATCCATGAAGATTAACTGCGTTAAAGTTTGTTATCTTGACTGTCCTGCAATGCCATCGCTCATAGCAGTACCAGTCTTCTTCAGTCTGTCGTGATGCCGAACTACGCGTTCTGCTGTTTCATTGAATACATCAATAGTTGAAATTGTTCCTGACAGATTTATCTAAGCGCTGTAAGTGAAAATCCTTAGCGTTTCTTTTATATGTCAAAAGAATCAAGTCATCATACAGTTCCTCATCAAATATGGCAGACTATGCTTGGATACATTTTTATTTAAAAAACATGAATTCTAAAAATGTATTGGTTTCCAAAATCTTGGAACCGTGCCGAATTAGGAAATATCAAGTTGGATATATAGTCATATAGATTAGAGATTGTGTTATACGTATAGATCACTTCACATTCTTGTTATAAAGAAGCATCCGATGACGTCATCTTCGAAACACCACTGGCAGCCATTATGACTATTTAACATCCGTAAAATATTTGACTAATGTTATGTAGTCATAATGACCTATGTTTAGAGGATGCCTTTGAAACTACCATTACATTTGTTTGACATGGACGGCTACTAAGTAGACAATGACCAATTGTCTCAGAAGAAGCATTATCCTTTGGATTCACTCATCTACAATACTTTTTTATGTATATATTCCGGAATGATTTTGATAGTATTAAATCTTTTCCAGTATAATTCCGTGTTTGTAGGACATATACTGTGTAGTTTCCATCACTTTTCCATATTACTGAAGCTTTTCCATTAGTTTTATTTATTAGTGTAAAGTGACCGTTAATTTTATATTTTACGGAAACGTTTCCATTAGGCGTCTATTAATACTCCATATGAGTATATTATTGGCATTATATTTCCCGCATTCTTTATTAGATAGCTCACTTTTATTGATAGTATATGTTAATTTTGCATGATTTATGGAATAATCCTTGAATTAAGTCTTAATAAATCCCGTTTATCTAAGTCGATTAAGTTATTATGATTGGAATGTGAAAATAATGAACCGAATGTGTTCATTTAATGTAAAATGTTGACCATTGCATATGTTGGAACCTACGTCATCGATATCCAAGCTATCTCAATAAACACGAGTTATGTCCCTGTAATGTGCTCTGTGCAACCTATTGAAAGATCACAGACTAACATCAGATAAAAGTTGTACGATTTTGTCGTCTGTGAGGATCAGCTTGCATTACAGGCATAATATCACAGATATTGATGGTTGTTTTATACTAATTCGTACCTACAACTGCAAAGTATGTTCACATGACATATATACAATCATGTTTGTATTTCTAAAAACCCTTCCACCGCTGTATGGTCTAGACACAATTAAATCCGAACCCTACGATATAGGACTTTG